>SNQJ01S0280096.1:0-11247 GCA_010110895.2 Picea sitchensis | reverse complement strand
AAGTTTTTCTTTCTTAACTTTTCCATCTCCTTCATAGATAAATTTAAGTTTGTCCCAAATTTATTTTTTTGATTTATAATGCATCGCTTTTATAAATATGGGGTTTCCTAATCCACCCATAATTGCATTAACATCCCTTGAATTATCATTGCAGAGTTTCTTTGCAGCAACATTTGAAGGTGTAGTAGTTGGTGCAGTGTAACCATTTACTACAGATATCCAAACATCACATCCAAGAGACATCAGATAACTCTTCATCCTTATACTCGAGAATGCATAATCATTTCCTTTGAAAAAGGGTGCTCTGTTGGAGGACATTGATTCTTGTTGATCCATTGTATTTCTCATAATCTACCTTCAAGTGGTTAAAATGCGGTGAAGGAACNNNNGTTGTTCAATACTGAGGGGCCGGGGGGGGCGGGGGGGGTGGCGAATAAGTATTGCTTCTTTTTCTCAAATTAAATTAATTTTTTATTAATTTCTAACAATTTATCAACAAGAATGTACAAAACTCTGATTTTTAAATGTAACAATCATAAAAATTATATTTCATTTACAAGTTACAGTTTTGTAAGAGACATCAATCTCTCTTCTTTTGAGCACCAACTCAAGAATACACCAATCCCATTTTCCCAAGCACCAACTCCCTATAGATCAGCCTCCAACCTGTATAGGACTTCAATCCTTTTTTTTTTATCAAGCACCAACTTGAGGAAGCACTAACTCCTTGTTTCAGGCTTCAACCTGTAGAAGACTTCAATCCTCCCTTGCTCCTCCCTTCCACCCTCACTTCATGTGAATGTTTCATGTTCTTCCTTGGACTTTATTTGTGTTTTGATCTTCTTAATTATATCATAGAGACATCTTCCTTCCACCATATTTTCTACTTTACATAGTCTTTCAATGGGTATAAAATTTGAACCAGTGTGTCTTTTAATAATTTATCATTTCACCTCTTCATTTATTTAATAATAATGTTGTTTTAATAAAAACTTTCTTCCTTTATTACTATTATTTTTAAGTAATCAAGTGACCTAGGTTTTTTCTTCAATATCTTTGTAAATTAAGAATCATGTTCTTAATTTGCACTGGTAAGCCAGACACTTTTTTTTGGTGTATGTTTCTTTCAATGGTTATCATATTCGAGTCGTTTTAAGCATATTATCTATATTGAAATAGACATGTGATCATTTCTTCACTCTATAGGACCGACGTTCATGACCAACAACTTATTAATATGTATGGAATTACCACTTATCACTTGTGGTATCCCTCTTAGTGGCGTGGGTGATCATAATGGTTTTAGAAACCTACTATCAAGGTATATGTGTTTCATAGGATGCTATCACGTATCTACTATGGTAATTTACAAACCACCTACATGGATGCCAACCTTCTCATTAACCTCTTCTCCCTTTGGCGATGCGTGCTACATTTCCACCGTAGATCTATTGTTCTGATGAATGGTTAGATTTGAACCTCCCATGATCTTTATTGCACTTCGATCCAACGGTTAGGTTTTAATCAAGCATTGAGTGGATGATCTTGGATTTCCTAGGTGCTTTACATAGATCCACAGTTTGGATTTAATAAATCATTGAGTGGGCGTTCCTCATTTATTTAAAACATGAAATTTTTACTTAAAATTATTGTACCTGGTGGGTTCGCAGACTCACAGACTCACATGTCTTCTCGGGTGTCATCAAAATGCACACCCCACTTTTGCTACCTCCATAATGAACCTACACTTAGAAATTTTTCAGTGATTCTTCTCGGGTTGGCGAACTTGCAGACTCGCGAACTCACATGTATTCTCGGGGGTCATCAAATGAACACCTAGCTTTCGCTACCTCCATAATGAACCTATACTTAGAAAATTTTAAGTGATTCTTCTCGGGCTCGCGGATTTGCAGACTTGCAAACTCACATGTCTTCTCAGATGTCACCAAATTGCACACCCAACTTCCGCTACCTCCATAATGAACCATACCTAGAAATTTCTAAGTGAATATTTATATGATTCCGACCAATAGAATATGAAACTTATCCATTTTTTGGGTGTGCAATTCGTGGAAAAATATCTGATCCATCGGATTGTGGTTCCATTTTGATCCAACGATCATCGATCAATCAACCACATTCTTCACCATTCATTGTGGATTCCTCCATCTGATCATGCTCTTATTTTGATCCAATGATCAACATTGTTCTTCATTACTTACTATCGATTCCTGCAAATTTGACACTTATAATGATCAAAGCATCGATCATTATAATAAACGAAGAATAGAGTCTCGAGTAGATTTGGAACATGTTCATTTTGATCTTTGTTCATATATAATTACTGTATTTTATTTGCGCACTAGATTTTGATCTTTTGTTTTTCATTTCTATGGGACAACTTCAGCCTTGTATATCTCAGAATCAAAAACCATCTTCTTAGTCTTCTCATTACTCCATCTGCCTCATTAGAGTCAATGCTCTTGCAAAGATCTCTTGCAACTGGTATAGAAGGGTACTTTAATAGATTTATAGTTTGAATGGACTTGTCTGGATGATAAACCCATATTAACCCTTGGTTACATCAATGACAACATAACACCATGTCCAACAAAGCCTTGAAGAAGAAGAATTTTTCTAATGTAAGAAGAATAATTTTTCTAAGTGAAGATTTTCTAAGTGTTGTGCCTTGTCTATTTTCCTTGTCCATTTTCAAATTTTTGACTAAGTATTCTCCTCACTAAGTCATTTATCTCACCTTCTATCACCTTCTATATCTTATTCATTTCCACACTTAACCATTTCTTTCCATTTTTCTCATATTCCCTTATCCATTTATATCATTTATCGTGGGTTCATAACCCATTCTCGATTCTTGTTATACTTTAACGACCTCGAAATCACACCCTTGTGTTCCATCGCCTTCACTTTGTACCTATACTTAGTTTTATTTCTTATTCATGTCTTCCACTCCTTCCTATACTTTACACTCTACTATACTCATACTTAGTCAATTTATTTAGTTTTCACCATGGGTCCGCGATGATCTTGTAAACTCTCTCCACATACACCTGATCTTGAACCCTTACTTACTCTAATTCTCATTCCCCTTCTCCCTTTCATCTTATTCTCCTCCATACTATCCACCATACTTGGAATATTTTCACACCCCATCTCCTCTTACCTATCCTCCCTTACATCAGAACCCGATTTTTGTGGGTCTTCCATGATCTTTACTACCCACCATATTCCACCAATCTGCCATACTTCCTCTCCTCTCATCCACCCCTGCGACCTCTCCCATACTTAAATTTTTTCCTAAGTTTTATGCCATCCTATTACATCAAGGCATGTGGAAGACATGGCGAGTAATCGTATCATGACATGTTCCATTGAGTTGTACCTACCCACGAATGACACGTGGAAGTAATGTGGACCTACACATGGATGTTGATTGGAAAATGACTGGGCAAGTGGGCCATCCAAATTTATACTAAGTCATGAATTTTCCTAAGGCTCAACCTCCATAGTATCATTTGTTCCATGTAAAGAGTATGGAAGGTTTTACATTATAAATATCAAGCTTTCAAATACCAAAATGCATGTGGAATTTAAAAGAGTGGATTTATATCAAAGGCCAAGATTAACCCATGAACTGTTCAATGGTGGTTGAGTCTCCGACTTCCCAAGCTCATATCTTGAATTCTCGACCTCTGTTTTCAAAAAGTGAGACCTCGTTGGAAAGATAATTCGATGAGAAACAAGATGCAATAGGTTTCCGGAGATGAAGTTGTAAACAACATTTCCATAAATGAAAATATCATTTGTCTTTGTTTCAGGACTTGTTTGGAAATTGTTTTTGGAACCTCAACTTCTCGAGCCTATAACTTGAGATCCAGGACTCAAAATTTTGATCAGGAGGACTCATTGGAAATATGGGATGATGAATATCAATTCCATAATGGTTTCTGTGGCTAATAAATAAAACATTATTATCAGAAAATTAAAACATAGTCCATTTTTTTTAAAAAGGCATCCAGTTTTAAAATTGGGAAATAATTTTTTTTTTTAAATAACTTTATTAAAGACAAAATGAGCCCCGCTTCAAGGCACAATTTTCAATGACAAAAATTCATTAATGAGACTTCAATAAAGAATTAATTAAAGTGGTTACTCCAAGAAGAAAAGTGTGTGGAAGTTCCTAGAAAGACCAAACCCTAACTACTTCAAGAAGCATTGGAAGCAAATTTTAAAGAGACAGAGCACCATAAAAAAAAGGTTGGAAGGAAATCAGAAGATAAAAATAAAAAAGGTCCATCTATTAGTATACATCCAGGTCTCTGATAAGCAAATAAAAATCTCTATTCTTCTTCTTCTTTTTCTACACCATTTTCTCAAGGCTTTATGCTCGTATTTCTGAATTGAGCATAAGGTTGAGTTTTGAATGTCTTTCTTGTATTCTTCCAAGACTATTTCTCTAAAAATGATCATGGAGTATTTTACAACAATATGTGTGACTGGTAAATGTAAGCGAGGATTTTCTAATTGATTCATGGAGGTTTAGTCCTTGAATTTGGAAAGATTCATTTATGAGAAATTGGTCAATTGGTTTGTTGAGATGTTTTGTATTGTTGAATATCTTTCATGTAATAATCTCCACAGGGCACTACTTCGGGGCATGAATTTAATGATTTCTTGGATCTTGGGATTCCCGAGTGTGAGAATTTAAGAGTGTGATTATCAAATTCTTTTCAATTTCAACTACAATACTCATTTAAAGTTTTCTGAAATGATCAAATACCATTTCATTCTTTTTCTTCTGAGAAGACACATGCATATTCAGTTTACATGCATTCCAGAGGACTGTAATAATGAAACTGAGCATATATCTATTTTGATGTTGAATCCTTTATTCATATTTGTATTGTTAAGAAGTTGTTTGATCCATTCAAGAATAAATCAAGTTATCAAGAACCATTTCATATATAAAATAAAGCAATAAAGACTTGGGGTTTGCTATATAGCATTCTCCTCAATACAAGATCATCAAGATATATCTTTCAGAACATACAGAGGAGTACCACCTCTATAAAAACACAAGGGGGTTTTATCCTCGTGAGTTTTTTGTTTGTATCTTAACCAATCTAAACATCAACAGAAAACACATTTTATTCCGGTGAAGAATACACATAAGGCAACAAATATTGCAGAGATCTACATGAAGGAAGTTGTCAAGCTACATGGGGTGTGTAAGGTAATAGTTTCAAACAAAGACCCAAATTTTACTTCCAATTTTTGGAAGGGTTTGTTCAAAGGATTTGGGACAAATCTAAATCTTATTACAGTGTATCACCCAGAGTCAAAAGGGAAAAGAGAGAGGACGAACAAAATAATTTAAGACATGCTTAGAATGTATGTGATGGACCAATCATCAAGGTGAGAATATTATTTCATTTAGTGGAATGTTTTTACAATAATGGGTATCAATCCTCGTTGAAAATGAATCCATTTGAAGCATTGTATGGTAGAAAGTATAACCCACCAGTAAGTTGGGATAATCCAACAGACAGAGCAAATTTTTGGGCCAGATTTGTTAAAGGAAATGGAAGAGCAAATGGTGAAGATCAAACAGAATTTAAAATTCACCTAGGACAGGCGGAAAAGTTAAGTAGACAAGAACAAAGTTTTCAGATATTTTAAAGTGGGAGAACATGTGTTTTTAAAAATGAAAGCGAAGAGAAGTTCGTTAATATTAGGAAGTTGCCCGAAGTTGGCAGCAAGATATTGTGGACCTTTTGAAATGTTAGAAAAGATAGGGTCATTTTCATACATGCTAGCATTACCTACATCCATGAGAGTGCATAATGTATTTCATGTGTCATTATTAAAGAAATATGTGTCTGGCCCTAACCACATAATTGATTGGACTGTGATCTAGGTGGAGCATGAAGGAGATTTTCGAGTGGAATTAGTACACATCCTAGACTAGAAATTCAAAGTGCTTAGGAACAAATCCATAGGATTGGTAAAGTTTCAATGGACCTACTATGGTACTGAAGATTCTACATGGGAGAATGAATAAAAAATGTGGGAAGAATACCCGTAAATTTTTGTCAAGTTTGAAGAAAACAGAATGCAAGACTCCATTTTGAACAACTAGAGTTCTGGAACCACATCTCAGAGTCCTAGTTAACTTGCACTAGGGTCCCTGATAAAAGAATGGCGCATTCCTTGGGTTAGCCCTGATAAATGAATGGTGCATTCCTTGGGTCCGCGAGTGGAGAAGAACATGAGATTTTGGTGGGAGTTGTTGCTGGAGTCGCGAAATTGCATAATTTTATTTCTTTAAAGCATTGTGATGTAAATGTGTGTGTGTGTGTGTGTGTGTGTGTGTGTGTGTGTGTTGGGATAGGGTGCATCGAGGACAATGCACAATTGTAGGGGATGGGAAATGTAACCTCCCTGCTATAATCCCCCAATTTAATTAATGCTTAATGTAGATATAATGTGTGGCTACAGCCAAGCGATATATATGTGAAATGTATTTCTAAGTTTTAATAATAAAATGTGATGGCATATGCTAAGGGGACATGGAAACACATGGGGGATGAATTAATCCACAAGACAGGGGAGGATCTATGAGAATTTCTAAGAAAGTGGTCCAATGGGGAATCACCCATGTCTATTAATTCCACCCACATTCTTGGATTTTATTATCATTATGTATTAAGCTCTATTTTATGATTGAGTCTCCCCACAGCTAATCATTGAATGTGTGTAAGAAAGTGTGTTATAGAAAGATTTGTCTCACCATTGTTATCTTGCACAGAGGGCCTATTTCTATTTCCCTATGCAGACTTGTCATCCCTTTTTGATGAATCCAAAGCTAAAAATACATATTTTTCCACATGTACATGCCCTATCTATTATACAACATGTGTATACGCAGGTTGCTCCACTACAACCCGCGTACATCGAGATTTGTGCCAGAAAATACAAAAATGAAGTCGGGTTTCCATGTCACGACAGGAGATATCTGATCCTTGGCCTTCCATATACTGGAAACGTTTCGACTTTGCCCTTCAGTTGCATTTTGAAGGCTATAAAAGCACAATTCCGAGTTATGGAAAAGAGGAGAACACATTCAACTTTAAGAGCAAAGTTACTCTGGAGAAATTACTTCATATTGAGTCTGCATCCCTTTGTTCCTCAAGTATGAACACAATGTTCAGCCCTTGAGATCTTTCCCTATTGTTGAGAGAACCTCATTGTATCCATTCTATGAGCTTGCCTTTGGTGAAGGATTGAAGTGGTGGAGGCTCAGTTGGAAGGAACCTGGATTCTTGGTTTCGAACCATGCCGACACGGAAGTCTATAATGTTGTCTCTTCTGTTGATCAATTATTAATAGAAATATTCCTTTCCCGTCTTATTGGTATCATGCAAATATATGATTATTATCCATGGGCATGTTTGTAATGTTTATTAATGGATTATGTTATCTAATGTGCTAACTCCTTTATATTATCACTATATACTTGCTTTGTTTGTTTGTTGAGAACTTGTTGCAGGTATAAAGCTTTGGGTTGAAGTGATCAACGGTGAAACATCATCGAACGTTGGATCGAGGTAGGCCTCTTTCCTATATTGCACATTAGTTTATATAGCATACGTTGAAACTGAGTTGATTTCTGCAGTGATACCTGTCTATTGTGGTTTACCCTAGCCATAGAGAGATTTCCCCTCGTAACAAGGTGGGTGTGAAAATTCACATCTGATAGTTATTGGGAGGATGGGGGTTGAGTACAATTAGCTCGAGGAAGTGTGTGAGTCAAGCAAGTAATCCAAAGGAGAGGAAATTTGTATGGGTATTTACAACAGTTTTAGACAATCAAGTTTTTGGCATGAAGAGCAAGTAGAGAGCATAAAAGAGAGCTTAGAGTTAGAGAAACCATGGAGGGTGAATTTTGGAGCATGTTGGAGCGTTTCTGGAGTGTATTTGGAGAAGAAGGCTAAGGAGACATGTTGTCAGGACTGAAGAGTGAACTCTTGTGTGAGTTTCACTATAACAACAAGTGTTTGTTGTTGTTTGTTGGTAGTTTTCCTGACAGCGAGTTCTCTTGAGTTCCCAACAGAGAGATCCCTTCTTACATGTGCTAGAGAGACCGTGATAAATAAATGGGATTCCCGAGGGACTGAGATCAGTGAAGGGGTACATTCCTTAGGTTGGGAAGGTCGAGAGGAAGAGAGTTGGTGGAAAATCGAGATAGTTGTGGGAGAATACTAGTAGGTTATGGGATTTCTAAGCTATGAGTGGACAGTAAGAGACTACCCTCTTTTATAAATTGTTAGCCCCATCTTGAGGGTGACTTGTTGTTGAGATTTGGAACAAAAATTCTATTGTTGGGTGGAATGTCCTTCCCAAGTAGTTGGTTGCACAATCAAATTAAAAGATAAGTGGTCTATCTGTTTTTTGTCTTGCATTATGAGTTTAATTTTTTGTGCATGAACTATGTGTATGAGACTGACTTGTATGATGTTGTCAATAGTTATTGGTTGCATTCATGTGTGATTTTATCATGTTGTAGATGCATCTAATTAACGGTAACATACAATAGCTAAATATGGTTGTAATTCATAGTTGATAAGCTATAGGAAATTAGTTAGCAGAAATTTGTATTTTTTATGAGTATTCCGCACGTAATGGACCTCAGTGGGTTGGGGAACATTACAAGTGTCATTATTGTTACGATATTGTTGGTAATACGTTGTGTTGTGCAAGACTTATCTTCAATTCTTATGAGGTTAGGCACACTAATTTTACATCACTTACTTGACTACCGTCATGAGATCAAGGGAAATGTCCAAAATTTCTAAAAGAATAATCTAGAAAAAAAAAACTTAAAACTATTAAATGAAAATACAATATTGTAATAAGCATACAGTAAAAAGTAAATTAAATCGATAAATTAACTTGAATAGTTAAGTGTCAATACTTGTACTAGTTGTCTCTATCACATCATACATGCTTCAATATATATACTAAATTAAGTACCATAATCAACATCAAAAAATTTAAATTTATAACTCTAAAAATAACCCTTTACCATGACACATGAACTTAAAATGAAAGTCCCATCCTCTCTATCCATAGTCATGATATTACAGTGTAAGTCATTCCCCTCTCTGAATTCTATGCCTCTCCATTGAATTTTCCATCGCTTAGGTCTGTCCAATCTATTTAGCGACAATGAATTTGATCAGAGGCATCCATATCGTGCATTCATATTCCACGCTCCAAGCTTTGACATCGTTTTTTCCAAACATCGAAGAGACTTGGTATACATGAAGTCTACCATTTTAGTTAAGTCTTGGGAACCTGTACTCATTTTCATTATTTAAATTAGTAGGATCCATTGACAATGATGTATTCCCATTAGCATAGGAAGAATAATTCAATGATTGTTTGATAGTTCCATTGAGAAAACCATCAAATTTTGAACTGTATAAACAACTTTGGTGGTGAGAGACAAGAAAGTATAAAGCAAGGCCTGATAATTCCTTGGTATTATAGCCCTTGCATCCCCATAAACCAATAAGGATCCTAGATTGAGCTTGTGTAAAACCAAACCAACCCTCCTAGTTCCATAACAAGTGTATAGCATCCAGCACTTTTATTCATCATAGATGAATTCGAAACAAGTACCTATCCCCTTTTCAGTGCCTACCTAGGCATGACCGTGTGCATGAGATGATCCCATCTCTTCTATACAAGATTTGAATTCAAGAACAAAAGTGAAGAATTCGTGGTATTATAGATCTAAATGTTATTGTTCTTGAACATTAAAATTCCAATAGACTTACTAGTACCGATATGATTTTCCAATAGTTCCATTAAGTGAAATTGTCAAATTTATAACTATTGTTCATCTTAAAAATCTCTAAGTCATAAATGTATATCTTTTTTGTATCATATTCCATACTTAGAAAAAAAAATCATATCAGGTTCATGACCTTTATATTGACTTCCACTGCCCACAAAATACATTGTCTTTTTTCCGTTGCACACAATTCACGCCATCACTTAGTCATATTCTCATATTGTTTGTGAAACAATGGGACTGTGGGTGTGCATCATTTCCCCAATTATAATTGTAATTCCTTTCGTCCATCTACCATTCTACACTTGGTCATATTTCAAAGCATCCCATGAAACCGTGGAAGCGGACGTTCTTCAGTGAATTCTTCATATTCATTATGTTTCTCCGCTCTGCCATGAATCCTCTTTCCTTGTCACATTCACCAAGAAAAAATTAATTCACATCTTATCTGAACTGACAAATAGTTAAGTAATAAAGCATCGTTATTAATGGTGTTCTTCTTGAGACCCTTCTCATAAATTCAAATTGAATTCGCTTAATCATCCCGTTGAAATAAGAGCTATAGCGGTTAATACAAAGAAAAGGTTATTTCACTGTTACAGAAAGACTGTGAATACTTGGCCAATTGTTAATGAAGATGGAAAGAAGAAAAGAAAGCTTCTATGGAGACACACTAAATACATTTGCATGAGAAGACCTGAAACACCACTAGTTGAGAGCATATAAACACTAGTCTACATTACTGCCCAAAGAAATGGATATCAATGATAACTGGATATCAGGAATTGCCAAAATCGGATGTGTCCCATAAGTTTTTGACGCTAAAGATTTAGTGATTTGGTGCATAGACAATTATGAAAAGGACCGGATGATTATCAAATTGAATGGACTCTCTCCAATTTCTCTAGTGCCATCAAGTTTCAGCTAAATGCTCAACTTACCAAAGCTAATAGAAATATTCAAAGTTGAAGAAGCTAAGAACTTCATTAGAGCCAAAAATGGTGGTAGAGATCTGTTACCACATTATCTTGAATACCTAGATACAATGTCGAAATATTTATCATTGATTCAGGTTAGTCAATTAAAGAAACCCCATAAAGAGATGGCTCGGCTTCTTGTCAGGGTAATAGTATAGGAGTCAACTGTTATTATCCCTCGTTTGTCTCTTTACATTTTGTATTACTCTATTCAAGGGAAAAGAGTTTTTGACTTGTCTAAAGTTATATCTTCTAATATATCATTTCAACTATCAAATTTTAAGAAAGATAAGAAGTTTTACATGTCTACGTATTTTGTCTTCGCTATTGTATATTGTCATATATTTCAAGGATTGCACTTGTCAAGACAAGTTGATTATAAAAAAGACT
>SNQJ01S0280095.1:0-11247 GCA_010110895.2 Picea sitchensis | reverse complement strand
GAAATAGCTTTAATTTTTTAGCATTGGAAATGTAATCATAACTTCTGCATAATATGTCAAACTCAAAAAGGAATTCATCAGGATCCTCTGAAGATAAACCATGAAAGTTAGGTAAAGCTAAGAGTGGAATGTTATTCATGGGAGCTACCCCTCTAGGAATATCACCAATAGGAAATCCTAAGGTGGAAAAAGAGTTTTCATCATTTACCTCTCCTTCAGGACCTGCGTGTTCTTCATGATGCAGTTCTTCATTATACTCATCCATGGTTTCTTCTGTTTGTTCCCCTGCTGCGCTTGCTCGATCCTCAATGTTTCCTATTGGTTTCTCAACTGTCTCAGGACTCCAAATCTCTTTCCCAGTTTCAAGGTTTGCTTGAAAGGAAGGTTGGGATTTTGGTTTCCGAGAGCTTGGTCACTGAGGAGCAACAGATTCAAATTTTGATATAATATTGTCAATAAAGGTCTTTCTTCCTCCCCTTCCTCTACCCCTTCCACCTGGAGGGTCAGTTTCTTTGGGGTCTCTACATCCTCTCATGCAATATTTATATCTGAAAGAACATAAGTGCTTTTGAAATCTATAATTGCCTTCCCCGACAACGACGCCAAAATGTTGGTCACTATAATTTCTTATTAACTAAACAATCAAGTGTTACATAAATTGTCAACCCAGGGAACTCTGTTTATTTCAAAGGAAATCACACACTGTATATGCTCAATCTCAAAAGAAATCTAGAGTTGTAGTAAAAGTACATTAATCACACCTTTCCTTGAACAAACTAAAGTTATACTTTGAATTACAGAAAAGCAACCTACCTATTGCAGAGTTCAAAGTTTAAGGAAATAATTATCCGAAGAATCCTGTATTACATTAATAAACAACAACCTAGGAAAGAAATATTTCAAGATACTGCAAAAGGAAAGACCAACTATTCTATAACAGAGAATAGGACCCTATTCCCCAAGCAAGAATCTTCAACACCTGTTTCTGACTATCACACTTTCATGAACTCATTACTAATCAAAATGATTGACACGTACTAAAGGCTAATTATCTCATAATAGAGAACATGACCCTATTCCCCAAGCATGAATCTTCAACACCTATCTCTGATTATCACACTTTCATAAATTCATCAAACATAATTACTAATCAGAATGATTAACAGCTACCCAAGCATGAATTATATGAAAACAATGTAACAATCAGTAAAGCAGAGTTTCAACAAACAAAGTTCAGTAAAGTAGAGTTTCAGAAAAACAGAATTTGATCAGGGTGTGAAAAAAAATAATATTAACACACTGCAGATCTAATGGGTGAATCTTGTGAAGAAGGTGGGCCCTCCCTTCTCACAAGATTCCCCAGAAATGAAAGGAACTAGGAAGAAATGCTCAGAATAATCTTGTATTCATCTGTCAATTGTATCATGTTACAATGTCTAAAGTGAACACATCCTTCTCTGTAATTCTTTTCTAGCCAAAAAAAAAGGATCCCCTCTAATGATGATTTCCCCTTATTTAAAGAGGAGAATCCCCTCAATACAATTGATCATCAAATTACATGTGCACATACGAATCCTATTCTTAGTCAGATCTAATCTTCTATACTGGAATAGGATATCCCGATCTCCCGTAACAGAATGCTATTACAATAGTTGGAACGGTGCTAGGTGAGGTGTAGTTGTTGCGGCTGATGTAACAACTTCTTTATTTATCTTCTTGTTACTGTTGTTATATACTATTGTAGCATCGCAAATCACAGACTGTTTCAACAACGAGATTTGCGTTTTGACTATTTCAGCAACGTGGTCTCAAGCAACAGCGATGGTTAATGTTGGCTTAAGGTGCGGCTGTTGTGGCCAGCGTAACAAATCCTTCTTACTGTTGTGTGAATTGTTGTTTCAACATCGCAGACCACAGACTGTTTCAGCAACGGGGTTTGCGTTCTTTTGATTGTTTCAGCAACGGGCCTTCAAGCAACAACAATAATCTGCAGTTCAAACTGTTTTAGCACTATATATTTCTGATCAATGGTTAAGTATGAGAGTAATGTAAAATTACATGTAAAACAAATTAAACATATAGCAAAGAGAAGAGACGTTATATACCTTTGGAAAGATAGGGTAAGGTGATAATGTAATCTTAAATGTGAGTGGAAAAAGGATTTAATAGTAACAAAAAGTGTGAACAAAAAGGTACATTATAGGGTCCTAACAATAGCTTCCATATAGAGTAGCACAATGCGCCTTGCATGTCAACTAATCAATGAAAATTTAGTAAGAAAGAACCGACCTACACAGGTCACCGGCTTTGTCGTTGACCTCGCAGGGAAGTGCGCAGAAAGCATACAGATGAACTGGGCAAAGTACCTAGCTAACTAGTTGGAACTATATTGTCGAGAAGCATAAGATAAAGGTTATGAATTTCATTTCAGATGGATCCTAGTCCTCATTGCATTTGTTTCCCGGGAGATGCCGGAAGGAGCTACCTTCACCGACATAGAGCCATTTGAACCACTTGTCGCGAAGTTCGCTACCCTGTGGTATTCAAATGATATGAACAAACAATGGCAGTTGAATGTTGTGTTTCATACATACTACCTCTAGATAAAGTGAGCCATCGAAGCCGAGCCTCGCATGACCCTGAAAACCTTGCAAAGGATCCGACCTCTGATGAAGTTTAGCACAGATCAACACTTCATCTACATTACAACATGAGAAGATGAACATCAAGAGCATCTCCAGTCATATTATAATCTTTCAAAATAAGACCTTGAGGAGATCACTAAGGATTGGTCCGCAGACCTTCTTATTCCAGCAGACACTGCAGAGATGCCCAATTCTGATAGGCCAGAAACTACACATGATACACCCAGACCCAACAAAACGAATAAGGATGAAGAGGTCCAAGACCTAAGTAGCACCTCAGGGAAGACTACTTATATATCACCTGAGCGAGGAGGTGATGACAACATAGAAGAGATGAAGGATAGATAAGTTGAACAAAATAAAGGCAAAGTAACACCATCGAGAGATGAGACTGACCCCCTGAAGAAGAGAAAGGTTTCTCCCTAGAGAGCCTCTTCACAGAATAAATCAAAAGCCACCATGAACAAGATGCAGACTGTCCTCACCTTCAATTATTTTGACTTCATCATCGCAGCCCTGAATGATGCTTCACTAGAGATAGCAGAAAAACAAGGAGAGAAGAAGGAAGAAATGTATGATAGGATTGAAGTCACACTCCAAGGGGTACAATAGGCTCTTCAGTCCAACCATGTAGTCTCCACTGCACCTCTACCATCGGGATAAATAGAGTTGGGAGATGAGCCAACCCAACTCCACTGACTAGCCGAGACATTCGAAGCTTGCCTTCATTGAGCACAAGAGGAAACAAAAAAATCTACCCAGGATTTGATGCAAGTATAGGGAGTACTTGTAGAGAAGTGTCGAGCTGCAGAACAGGAAAATATTAATCTCCAAGAAAATTTTGATGAAGAAAAATCACAGATACAACAAGGGAATGAACAGTTGCTCGCAGAGCAACTCGAAGTGAAAGAAATGGTCAACAGAGCACTTTTCTCTGTGATAGTCGTAGAAATAAAGGCAGAGGACCGAGTCACAAAGCAAGTAGAGTAGCTCACACAAGCTATCCTGCAGCTACAACAACGCATATCAGACTTAGAGCTCCGCGTAGTGCCCGAGACTCCATAGGATGTAAGGGATCAAAGAGAAGCGACTGCTCGAAGCGCAGTTGAGAGAATAAAAGACCTTGCTATGGAATGCAAGAAACCAATTGCAGTTCCCAGACCTACGAGCAACTCACTGAGAATCTAGAACTAAAGGAATTGGAGTCATAACTCCAATAGGTGAAGTATCAATCCAAAACGATATAGGCACAGCTGAAGCCCCTGTTAGTTGTGGAAAGAATGAAGTGCTCCCAATATCAATGCACCACCCAACAACAGATCCACACTATCCAGATCAGATTTATGGAAGTAACTCCGAGGCTCCAACCTATACAATATAAGGCTTATCAATTGTTCACAAAGGTCAAAGGTCGAGGAGCATAAATGGAGTAGGTTATCACTGCAGCTGAACAATGCCTCGAGGGACTTGTGAATGAGGTAGTCGTCCAAGAGTTTGCTACACAAGAGGTCATGGCACATATGCAAGTCGAAGTAGCTCGAGTCTTTCGAAGAAGAACTACCCAGATCAAAGTAACTCAGGATGAGTCACAGGTGAGTGTTGGGGGCCTGTTGGCCCTTGACCAAGTTTTGGGAGATCCTTGGTCAAGTTGACCTATTTTGGGACTTTAACAGCCTATCGAAGGAGGATCGCAAGACAAAGTAGAAATCGCAGGATCTCGACCCCTTTTTGGGTCCGTTTTGGGAATTGGGATTATGTAACGGGTATGGGATGTTGGCCCATGGCTTTACCCATGTTTAGGCCTATTTTGTAAAGTATAAATAGATTCTAAGTCGATGTAGTGAGGATATAGAAGGTAGTTGTCTAAGTGCTAGATCTATGTGATTTAAGGATTGTAAGTTCTATGTTCATACTGTGTGAATCTTGCGGGGTTGAGTGCAAGTGACTGTAGAAGAATTAGTGTTCTATCCTAGCTCAGGGAAGGAGGATCTAGCGAGTTGCACAGATATCCTGTCCTATGCGGAGTAAGGTTTTTGAGGCTCTATGCATGTAACCTATTGAAGCGGCTAATAAAGAAGAAGAGTTGGTGGACATAGCCCTGGGGTGGGGGTGAACCATGTAAATACTGTGTTATTCTTGTTTGTGCCATGTGTTGATGTGTTTATGCCTTTACTTGCTAAGTGATTTGATATAGATAGATAAATCTGTTTATGATTTGTGATAATGATGTATATGGATGTAGATCTGAGCTATGTGAATGTGCTTAGTGTTTGAATCTGCCAAATTTAATCTACCTCTTTATGATAAGTGCTTAGATACACCATATCTGGATGAATGATGCAATGCTTTGTTTTATATGCGGAGTAAATAATGGTTAAATATTGATGAAATATCAGTGCTAAGTGCTCTTTTAAGAATTACAATCATGGATCTGTGTCCCAGCTAAGGTTGTAGACACCTGAGTCTTGCAATCACCCTTGCCTCTACCCCGGGTGAGACATCATTTTCTTCACAAGTGTTGCTGAAAGGGACGGTATTTAGGGTTTTATTGATGCATCGTTTTAGCGTTGAACCCTAGGTCTACCTCTATGCCAACATACCATTTTTTTCATGACTTAATCCCCCTCATGACTTGTCACTAGGATCGATTCACTCCACGAATAGCTTGATTTGACAGGCCATTTTCCTCACTCATGCCCTCGTAGCTATGCCTTGTTGTCCTTTTCTTACCTGTCCAATCATTTTTTGAAATGAATCACTACCCACTCATCAGGAGTTTCCATAGCACCTTTCCTGTTCATCATATTCCACCATGATTTATGATTACAATGTTGATGTCATCTTCCTTGTTTTTAGCACCAGGAGTTGGTTAAAATATGCTTTCAAGATCTCATATTTACGAGCTATGATAATGGTTTGTAATTTTTGAAAAACACAAGAATGGTGCACTGCGCAAAATCCCAGTTCTGACCAGTCGACAACAGTGCTACTAGATCTGATGCTGTGGTATTCTGTGTTTTCCTCATATGCACATAATTTTCAAAGAGAGATAACGCTCATAATTTTTGTTCTCAGGCCTGCATAGCTGGAGGAGATATTTCCTCACACCACCTTATCATTTTATTCCCTCCTTTCAAACCTGTAAATCTCATCACCTCCATATTGAAGTTTGATACATCAGCCACCATTGCTACTAAGCTCACTACATCCAAGCAAGTTCTATCCTCTTCATATGCGGTGCGCTACTTAGAGGTGCTACTCAACAACTTTGTTCCCCTACTTCCTCTGACACTTAAATCGGGCTATCTCTACCCAGTTTCAAAATCCAATTACAGGGTGTCCTCCCATTTTCTAAGTGTTCATACCTGCACACATCCAAGGGTGGGATTTCAACAACCAGTTTAGTTAGCTAGCACCAGTCTGGTTTAAGGTAAATTTTGTCCACTTGAGCCTTGACTTTGGTTCCTCTTGGTTATCACCACTCCATAGCCATAATAATCTCTTATACTAAACTATGGAGACTCCTCATATGAAGAAGTCACACAAGGGGGGTAAGGTGGTCAAAACTGAGCCTATGGACATGCATCTATTTGAGGCAGAGCCCATGACCAGAGAAGTTTTTCAAAGGGTGGGATGCCTCTCTTTCTATCAAAATATGCAAAGAGGTCATCCTAAGGTGACAAGGCAGTTTGCCTTACATTTTGATGGCCTAAAAACCAAGGTAGGGGATCTAGAATTTGAGGTGTCTGAGGCCTCTATTTCATCTGCTACAGGAATCCCTATCAAAGGTGAGAAATGGTTTAAAGCCATGGATTTGAATGCAGCCTATGCCAAATATTTCCTTAATCCTGAACATCAAGATGGTAATTTGTCTAAAGGTGTGCCAAGGAATCATCTGATTGAGTAGTTCGACAAGATATTGAGGATCATTCAGAGATACTTTACGTGTGAAAGGAGGTTCAACATATTATACCAGTACCATATAAGGCGTCTGCTGCATTTTAATTGTAAAATTGAAATGAATATTCCCTACTATTTGCTAAGGAGCATAGGCAAGATGTCAGACTTGATTCAATACAATTCTAAGGATGTGGATTATAGCATCTTTCACTCTGGATTGATTAGAATGCTAGTTTCTGAAGAGCTGGGTAAGAAATATATCTCATGGGAAAATTGTGTTATTTCTTCTCACTTCAATTTAGATATAGAAACTACTCCTCAGTCATAGAAAGAAATCCTTTTACCATCCACTAGTGATTCTAAAGTAGGTACTAAAAAGAAGAGAAAGAGCAAAGTTCATGTTCAATATCCAGAGGTCATCAAGGAGGTCACGGGAACTGAGGAGGAAGCTTGTCATTCTCCACAGAGAGATTTTTCACCCCCTCCTCCACTAGAGTTAGAAGAATCCCCTTCTTCTGCTAAAACTACAACAAATAAAGGGAAGAATCTACACTTCTCCTCATCTCCTTCAATATCCAACGTCAAGGTAAGAAATCCCTTCACAAGAGAATCAACTTCTAAAGACGTTGTTGAAGAACAGTCCCTACCTAAAGTCTCTATCCTACATAAAATGAAATATAAGGGCCAAGGCACTGGAAAGCCTTTGGAGAAG
The DNA here is from genome assembly GCA_010110895.2 of Picea sitchensis. NCBI lineage: Eukaryota > Viridiplantae > Streptophyta > Pinopsida > Pinales > Pinaceae > Picea > Picea sitchensis. The sequence continues at coordinate 3,990 of SNQJ01S0280095.1, read as the reverse complement.
AAAGAATAAACCCCTGTACAGAAGAAGAAAGATAAAGGCAAAGGCATCAAGAAGCCTGATGAGATATACAAGGTAATTCCTATGCAGCAGGAAGAGGAGACCATGAAAATTTTTGTTGATATTGTTCACGTCACTACTTCACCTGACAACTAGACATTCAAAAGATTAATCAGACAAATTAGGGATGCTAGGAAGGAGGCGGCTCATTTGAAAGAAGAATCCATGTTTGACAGGGTTAAGATGAAAGAACTCATGGATGGATACAACCACACTCTTGACCTAGAAAGGTTTGCAGCAAGAAAGGCCCAGCCTCTCCATAGGCAACTCAAAAACCTTTACAGGCAGAACATAGGCTTTCAGTCTCAGAACATAAATCTCAAAGAAGAGTTGAAACATTTTCAAGATGAAGTGGCTCAAAGGAACTTGCAGGTATTGGTTGAAGCTTCTATTGAAAAGGAGATAGCAGCAGCCAAGGAGAGCATAACTCTATTGAAGAAGCTTGTCACTGCTAAAAGGAAGAATCCTGTTGGGACAAAGGAGGATCCTCCTTCTCTAAGAAAGAGTGTTAGGTTAAGTGTTAGGTTAATGAAGTAGCTGGTGAAATGTGAGCTCCATTTTTGAATATGGTGCCTTTTTGTGAAGATAAAACTATTGATGAAACACTACCTCTGCCACCTATACAGGCTTCTAGTGCTTACTGTTCAGAGTTTTGGGTTTTTATAAAGAATTAATCCCTTCGACAGTAATAGTGCATACATTCTGTAATGCTATGGCGCTACAGAATAGTCTATTTTTGATATTCCACCAGTTTTCTACCCATAATGCTGCCGAAACGCCTAAGACTTATGAAGTTGCTACTACTTGAGGTTGCTACCCATTTTTTACATGTTCAAGTGAAGGTGTTGCATATTTTGATGGCGCTACCTAAATTTTTCACATAGACACGCGATAATGGCGCTACCAAAATTCTCGCAGAGACTGAATTTTGCACAGAGGATACGAAGGTTTGGTGCTACCTTTTCTACTTCTCTAGTTTTGGGGTTGCGCTACAGAATCTCATGAAATTTTGTGAAGGCACTACGAAGTGCGCTACTCAAAGTGCTACCCAAAGATGCTACCAAAAGATACCAAGAATCCAGGAGGGTCGAGCTAACAACTTTTTGGATAGCTAATGATGGAGATAATTGCAGAAGTAGCAGCTGGAAACATGATGACAACCACATTCCCCTGAAGGACACATGGAAAAAAAGGAGTTGTGCACCAAAGGGGGATCAAGTTAGTTCAAAGATTGGTTGGATTAGTCACCAACACTTTCCCATTTTGTATCATAGTTTGTTAGGCAAGTTGATCCCAATTTATGTAGGAACACAATGCAATACATAAATACACATAAAAACAGAGATGCAATGGAAATAAGACTTCATTTCATTAATAACAAATGACTGAAAAATGCTTACAGATAGAATGGAAATAAACTAGCTAGGGCGTTGGTAGCTTATCTCTGAGAAGAGATGTGGCGGCTATTGGCCTCTGAACTGCCTGTTATAATGAGGCTCAAAGGCCTATATATTACTGAGAAACAATGGAAAACCCTAAACATCCAAAAGCATAACCCTAGGAGATGAAATGCCAGAATATGGGCTCCGTTGGGGTAAATTGGTACATCAATTTCCCGGAGTTGTAACTTTGGCATACTATCTCCGTTTGACGCACATGATACATTGTTAGAAAGATCTATCTGAGGACTACATTACTGATAGTGAATATTGAGTCTAGAATATACTCATATTCACCAAACCATTCATGCCCAAAAAACGTCGTTTAGGGCCTTAAAACAACTTCGGAAGTTCAGGACCCAAAGAACTGCTAAAAATAGTAAATTGTGCTACAATTAAGAAAACTGAAAAACTAAAAGAAACAATGGTGTGGGTCCAAGTGGAATAGGAATGTGGCCACCAATATCCACCTGTATCAGTCCTCCCCCCTTAGGAAGCAATGGTCCCCATTGCGTTGAGTTCCTCCATGAGATGAGGAAACTTCTGTTGAACTTGGTCCCTAGTGAGACACTTTCCCTGGTGAAGGAGTTGGCCTGCTTTGACAACTTGATATAGATAGGTCCTCTGTTGGCGGGTGTTCTTGATCTATGTGTCCATAATTCGATCAGTTGTTTCTTGTTCCATGCAATCTGGGTTTAACTCTGTTGGTGTGAGTTGTTCTACCATGTCTGATGCATCTAGTAGAGGTGGAAAGTAGGGCCAAAGGTGGTCCACATTGAACACTGGGTGAAGACCAAGGAATGGTGGAATACCGAGCTCAAAGGCATTGTCCCCTAAAACCTTGGTGATGGTGTATGGCCCATATTAGAGCAGGTGAATCTTGCAGTAGGGTCCAACGAGGCGCTCTTTTTGCAAATATAGCCACACTTTGTCGCCCACCTGGAAGTTGTGTGGCACCCAATGTTGATCATGTTGTTGCTTGTACTTAGCATTGGCTCTATCCAAGATGTCATGAACTTGTTGGCGGATGTGCTGAATGTGCTCAATGAAGCTGTTTGCCTTGTTAGCCTCAGACTGGACATGGGCTGAATCTGCCCGAGTAGCCGCAAATGGCATGGCTACGTCAATGGGACATAGTGTCTGGAATCCCAAGCCCACTTGAAAGGGGCTGTGGTTGGTTGATCTATGGAGAGCCCAGTTGTAGCTATGTTGTACATAGGGGAGGCTCTCATCCCATGTGTGTGGATGCTTTGAGTTGTACATGCGCATAATGTGTACAATCATCCAGTTGATGACCTCTGTCTGGACATCAGTTTGTGGATGGAAAGATGTGGACTTGGTGAGCTTGGTGTCCAACATCGACTAGAGGCTGGACCAAAATGTACTGAGGAACCTGTTGTCCCGATCTGAGATGATAAACTGTGGGATCCCAAAGTGTACCCACACTTGTTCAAAGAAAAGTTTAGTAGTGTCTTCTGCTGTGATATTCTTCTTGCAGGCCATCATAATGGACATATTTGAGAATCGGTCGACGACCACAAAAACACAGTCATTGCCATGCTTAGTAGAAGGAAGACCTGACATGTAATCCATAGAGATGGATTCCCAAGGTTGACTGGGGGTAGGAAGCAGAGTATAGAGGCCTTTCTTCTTGATGGTCGGTTTGGAAATGGTGCAAGCAGTGCAGGACTTGATGTACTTCCCAACATCCTGTCAAAGGTTCGACCAATAGAAATACTTTTGCAGCACTGCCATGGTTTTCTCGACCCCGAAATGCCCAACGACCCGACTGCTGTGTGCCTCCCAAATCATCTTGGCACACTCACTTGAAGGAACACAAAGGTGTCCCAGGTGAAAAAGTAGGGCATCCTGGAGGTGAAAATTGGGAACTTTCTTACCCTCCAAGAGTGTATTGTATGTGTGGCCGAATTCTGGATCACTTGTGTAGAGAAGTGGCCAATCGAAAGTCTCATGCCCACAAGAGTTGAGCACAGTGGTTAGCGCCACGATGGGTGCTCGACTGAGGCAGTTCACAACATTATTGGTGATGCCTTTCTTGTACTTAATGTTCAAATGAAACTGTTGCAGGTATGTGGACCACTTCTGATGGCGATCATTCTGAAACTTCCCTTGTGTCTGTATGAACTGCAGGGGTCAGTGGTCTGTGTGGATGACCATTTCCTTTCCCAAAATGTAATGCTTCCATTGCTGACAAGCCTACACAATGGAATACATTTATTTTTCACAAGTGGGATACTTCCAGACTATGTCGGAAAGTGTCTCACTGTGATATGCCACCGAATGCCCATGTTGAGTAAGAGCTGCCCCAATGGCATAGTCAGAGGCATCTGTCTCGATCTTAAATGGTTGTTGCAAGTCTGGTAATGTGAGCACTGGTGTAGAGCAGAGGCGATGCTTCAACTCCCCGAATGCCTTCTGTTGAGATTCGGACCAAAATAATTTTTCTTTATCTCCTCCCTTTGTGACTTCACTC
>SNQJ01S0280090.1:0-11247 GCA_010110895.2 Picea sitchensis | reverse complement strand
TCAATTTGAAGTAAATAATTTCTCCAGAGTAACTTTTCTCTCAAAGTTGAATTCTTTCTCCTCCTTTCCATAGCTCGAAATTGGCCCATTTATAGCCTTCAAATGGAACTGAAGGGCCGAGTCTGAACATTTCTAATATATGGAAGGACAAGGATCATAGATCTCCTATCGTGACATGGAAATCCGACACTAATTTTCATTTTTGGGCACAAATCCCGATGTATGCGGGTTGTAGTGGTGCAGCCTACGTATACGCATGTTGTATAGTCGGCAAGGTGCATACATGTGGAAAAATATGTATTTTAGATCTGGGATTTACAGACATGGATGATAATTCTATATAGGGAAATTGAAAAAGGTCTTATGTGCAATATTTCATAGAGTGAGGCAAATCTTGCTATAACAACGAGGAGAAGGACACGCAGAGAATTCAGACTAAATGCCAACATTCTAGATTTCAACATGGGACATATTATACTGTATTTAGGCTTTGAAGTGAACGTGCTACCCAATAAGACATGTCAATGTATGGGAGAGCCCACATTAGGATATTCACCTATTCAGATGAAACTAGAAAATCAACATAGGGTTCTGCCAATTGGGAGGTTAAAGGGTGTCGAAGTAGATATGTATGAGTCTAAAGTCAATTTCAAAGTAATAGAAATAGTGTATGGCACAACACCTTATCTGAAATTGCTCGTCTTGTATTGGGAGGTTTATAATCAGTCCATAATCAATCTGAAGATGAGGAAGATGACATTCGAGTCATGAGAGTACATAGTCACTGCATCATTAGATCCATCAGAAGGAGAAAGGTTTGTAGAACCCACTTGTTTAGACCTAGAGTAAATTAAACAGTTATACAGAACCACCATGCGAGAAGAATATTATGTGAATCCAACTGCATATGGGGTACTCAGTTGGAGAAGTATCACTTCATGTGCATCAGACTTAGATACATGGTTCGATAATTGGCAGTAGAGATTATATGAATCCTCCACAAGAAGGTGTGCAAGAATATACCACGTAGTAAGATGGGTAGGTACAGAGATAAGAGAACCTCCCATCATTCACGAGGTGAATGACTTAGAAGAATTCCTAACAATATAAGAAGATGAAGTTCTATAAAATCAAAGGATCTTATCCATGGATATAACACTCAAGTTGTTAGTCACCATTAAAATTTTTGTGTGAAATCAATATTTCGGGACCTAGCAAGACACTAAATTGGTTTGGAAGCCTGATAAACCAAGGAAGGGGATTAATTTGGTAGGGAGAGGCTAAATATGGCGGAGGCACTAAGCTGATGGGACCTGATATGTCATGGATCTTGAACTCTCCAAATCGATGATTGAGGATGATTTCGAGGGGAGAAACTGCGTGAAGGTTAATTTTGGAAATCAACATGAAATTTAAACCATGTTTTTTGGTTGGGGATACGTGGTGCCACCAGGTGCATTTCTGGGTGAAAAGCGAGTTGCCCCAAACCACTTCCTCACATCCCTTAAATTTGGAAAAAATATAAAAGGACATTGGTTATTTATTTTATTATTTTTTCAAACACTAGACCATTTGAAACTCGGTGTGACCACCCTCGTTCAACTGCATCTCAACAATACGCCAATTGCATGCCATTTCCTCTCATTTCCAGGTATTTTTCATCACAACCATGGATCCTATCATAACTGTAGAAACAGAGAAAGACTCTGTGTCAAATTAAGAAGCCCTAATTGACCAAGATTCAAACATCTTTGATACCAAAATCACCATTTCTCCCATCTCTATGTCCAGAAGAAACCTATCTGATAATGTAGGAAGGCATATACCATTCCTTGAAGCATTCCAGGCCACATTAGTCCATTATGTTGTCGAAATTTCTTTCCCCTTTCTCGAGTTTATAGGTTGGTGCATCAAACAATATTCACATGAAGAAAGAGTCATTGTGAATAAACGAGGGTCTGAGGTCATGTGTAGGGTAGAGAGTCCATCATTTCGAGATTCCCTCAGTATACTAGAGTCTTTCTTCGCAATGTATGAACCTTTCAATGAAGAAAATCTAATTAGGGTATAAAAATAATGTCCATCAGAAGTACGAGATCTATTTTTATAGACAATTGCCAACCCATAACATTTTTCAGAGAGTCTGTCTTTTCCAATGAATGTGAGTATAAAGGTCATGGAAGTCCATTGGGTATGTTCCCTTATAATTCAAGTTTTAGGTCTAGACAATGAAAAACATGTGGTCGAAGTCATGCTCGATTTCCTTTTGACCTTTTTCAATTCAGAGTATGGTTTATCAGTCCACATCAATTTTGATCAATTCATAGCTGATAATATCCATAAACAACTAGTGAATTTTCTCTCTCTAAGGAATTTCAGATACTGCACCTATTTGTTGAATATTTTCCTAGAAACCAATAAAAGAGAATTTCCTAAAGAAACATTTATATCATCTGAATGTAAAAGAATTACATTGCTCATATTCATCAACAAAGTCATGTCCAGAGTTTACAGTTTGATTTTCAACACCAACCTACCTAGAGTTTTGGATGACATGAGGAGATATCTATAGCCAAATCTAGAGAGCATAGTAGGAGATTGGGTACTATTCATGCACTCAACAATAATCTGGGTTTATGATTGTCATGAATCCCCCTATCTATTGCCTATTTTTCTGACCTCCAGAATCTTTTCCCTTGAATTCATCAGGCAAAGAATTATATCTGAGATAGAGCATTTCCTAAAATTGCGCAAAGCCTCCAACCTCAAATTCCCTTTTATCATTGGCCCCTTCATTGTCAAAACTAGATCATGCTTATCTTAGATTCAAGAAAATCTCAAAGAGTTTGGTTTTGCACAACTACAGGGAAGAAGATATGATCCACACCAAATCATATCCAAGAGAAGATTGATGAATAAACATGCCCCTTATGAGAATGAACATGTTGAGGGTTTTGATAAGATGGAAAACCTAGAAGTATGTGTTTATATGGAAGCAATATTACAATCAACTCAAAAAAAACAAGTGGAGGAAACCCTACAACAAATTCAAACACAACAAGATCCTCAGAAACTGATAGTCAAAGTTCCTAATATGAGTGTTTACAAAAATAGAAGTAGTTCAGAGGCCATGGGCACTAGTGATCAACAAACTGCTCCTAAGAATATGAATATTTCATAGTCTCCACAGATAGTGAATTTAGAGGAAGAAGAGCCCAGAGAACAAGTAAATCTAGATATGGTGGAAAGTGGCACTAGCACTATAGAGGTTGAAAAGGAAAGAAAACTCCAAAGTGAAGGCAGATCAAGAACCTTTAGCAGGAAGAAGCACATCTTTGATAAAACATCTGGGGAAACTTATCAATATAAAGAATATTTGGAAAAACATTATGTTGAGAAGGGAAACATAGCTCGTGGTGAGATGAGGGATTTAGTCCTTGAAGTGGAAATTATTTCTCAGCACAAATATTCTCTATTCACAGTGAGAGATGTTGAGAAGAGGACCTTTAAGATTGTAGTTGCAGATGAAGACAAATTATCTAAGATAAAGATAAGGTATGACAACATCAGTTCTCCAGAAAAGGTCAAATTCCAGAAGAATATGAGTGATATGTTGTATTTTGATTACCTTAGTTTAATCTTGAAGAATTCAAAGATGTCATCTTATGCAATGAAATTGGAAGGGATGTTGAGGCAAGAAAAAGCATCTAGTAGATCTTGGAAGACTTGGGTCAAGAGGTTGGAATCTGAAGGCCCCCAAGGGGTGAAATCCTCATTGGATGAAAAAGAAAAATTAATTCAAATATTGAAGAAAAAATTGAAAATGTTTGCCACAGATTATCCACAAACAACAGAATTGGTTTCTCTAGAATAGGAAAATGAAACACTTCGTCAAGACGCATTGGAGTAAAAGGATAGATCATTGTAGCTAGAACAAGAAAACGTGAAGTGGTCACAAGGGTAGACAAAAATTCTAAACAAGGTTGTATTTGTACCTCCTGCTGCAGAAGTTGGTTCAAACATTGAAGGACTTGTCCAGGCTATGTCACAATTTAGCCTGAAAGAAGGGGAAATAAAAGGGATAAAAGGAAGAATAGAGAAATTGAAGCAAAAGATGCAGGAAAAGGATGAAATATTGGCTCAAGTTCAAAAGGAAAATGAAGTCCTGTAGAAAAGGATAGATAAGTTGACGATGAGATTAAGAGGCAAAGGCATGTTGCAGGGAGCCAAGCATATCATATGGGACTCTATAGCTATTGAAGCTTCCAAGTTCAGAGTATATTTCAATTTAATTAGTGATAAAGCCAACATATCCATCATATCCAGAAGCATGTGCATTGTTGTGATTGATACTTTAGAAAAGAAACCATCAGAATGGGCCCAAAATGCCATAAACCAGCTCAAATCCATTCCTACTGCAGACCTTCAGACCATTTGATTTAAAGATAGAACTACATTGATCATCTAGGCTAGGAGGGTTATTTCTAAACATAACCTGTTGAAATCATTCCAAACCAAGGCAACACAAATGGATAAAAGTGTGCAAGATTTCAAGGATTTGTTTGAAGAATTGTTTATCAAAGGCTTCCCACCATTTTGGGATGGAAAGGGAAAATTGTATGATCGGGAAGAATACAATGCGCATTTGAATCAATGCATAATGGATCAATCCAAGTTCGAAATCCTAGAGGAAAATATGAAAGGAGATACACTAGTGGAGCATCTGATTACAAACTTTGAGATTTAGAATCATTTCAAATCAGTCAAAATTGGACTACCAGTCATGACATATGTCTCTTGCATTGACCTGGAGATTCTAATCAAAGAAATTATAGATTATAATATCCCTTCTGCCTTTCAATGGAAGGAGATAGTACAGCTGGATAAGACAATGTGCAGTTTTCCAGGCTCCAGTAGATGATGTCCAGGTGTCACTGAAGATGGAAGATCACATGGAAGACCAGAGCAGAGAAAGTGGCGAGGAAAGAAACTGAAACGCCAGAAGAGACAGAATCCAGATCATGAAACGTTTTCTTGCAAATTATTGTAATCGGTTTCAAACTGAAAAATGTCCATTGTAATTATTATAATCAATTTTGAAACTAAAACATTTCATTTTAATCATTGTAATCATTTCAACTGAAAAAACTCAAACTGTATAAATATTAGGAGTTCCAAATGTATCAAAGGTTGGCAGAAGTGTAAGGGAACGATCTTAGCTATTTGGAACTTGAATGTAATTTTCTTAAGATGAATAGAATACACATGCAAAAATCTTGAAGTTTCCATGAAAATATTCTAATGGTGGTGATCTGATTTTTGTCTCCTCTCTTTGTATTTATTTCCTATGTTTCAGATTTCATTTTCATTGTCTTCTATTTAAATTGGATAGTTAAAGGCACAAAATTCATCTTGTGATCCTCTTGGCTAAAGAAATTTAAAATATGTTAAGTTCTTCCTAACTTATTTAGAATTCATTTATTTAATGCTCTGATGTAGTTATATGTTTTATTTTCTTCCTACACTCTGCAAATTTAAAAATTATAGCTCAGATTTATCACCTCATTTAGCCTTTATCCTCGGGAGAGTTCTACTGAATAGTTAGTGCTTCCATTCATTTCAAAAATTTGACTCCATAGCCCTAAGTGTACCCTCCCTTACTTGCCAACAAAATTATAAAAAAATCCCCAAAACAACAAAACCTAGCCATTAATTTGTTAAAGAAAATCCATTTGTTGAATACCAAGTGACATGAGAGAGCCCTCTCTGAGATGAGCAGGTTAGTACCCAACTCTAAAGTTGGTTGTAGGTTACCTCTGTCATTTTTTTTATCAAATGAACAAATTTACAGAGTGCTAACACAAGGAAACACCTGCAAGATGGTGGGGTGCACACAAAGAGACAATCAAGGACTGGTATCAATGTAAGAGGTTACTGCACATCAGATTTGGCACAGAACAGGGAAGCAGTCAATTGCAAAGATATGATGGACAATGAAAACCAGCACAACACTTGGAGAAGTGAAGAATACTATGGAGAATGACACCACCAAAAGAATGGCCTCATCACTTTATTCACACATTGGAAGGGATTCTAATTCTATCAAAGTGGTATATAGACTAGGAACTATGTAGAGGCACTGCAGGATGGATAGTGTTATAGAAGAATTTTATAGTCACTTTCTCATTTGAACATGAGAACTTCAACATAGATTCAACACTCAAACAGATCATAGGGGTAATATTCATTCAAGAACCATAGGTTGAACTCATAACAAAGTAACAACAACAGAATATAGAGACAATGAAAGAACTATTGTCATGCTACCATGTGTAGGAAGAAGCAACAAATGAAGATGATCCATGCAATATTCAGATTATAGAAGGTGTTGTGGTGGGAAATCCCCCTACGGACTATCATTTAGGGTTATATTATGCATGCAGATAAGATCAAAAGGATCCTACTTTCTACCGTCGTCCCAGACCTAATCCCCATTTATTTTAAGCAAATACATGGCTAAACGAATATACCTTGTTCCAGACATTCGATGTCAATCCTTCTTCATGCTTGATCGCTTGTTAGCATCTATCCTCCCAAGACTGACCTGCGTACAAAAAAAGAAACAAACTCTACATGCATTTTTTCTACAGATTAATGGGTTAGAGATTCAAACATATATTCACTAAACAATGAAGAACTCATATATTGGGACGGGAAAAGAATTTCTTTATTATTAACTTTAATGAATCAACTTACAATGTCAAGACTGACCACTGCTCCTCGAACCTGATCCTGGGCTCCTGTTCAAATGTCCTCCAACTTCTTTTCTTTGTATCTCTCTTTGCACAAGGATGGCTAAAGGGTTGGGACAATGGGAATGTGAAATTGGGCAGAGTTTCTTAACTCTTATTCTCCTCTTCCAAATAGGACCCCTAACCCTTCTTTTATAGGCTAGAAGAAGCTAGGTATTTTGGCGAACCCTCCGCCATGCATGGATGGAAGATTCAGTTAACTCACCCAAAGCTATGTGTTCCATCGACAACTTTCCTTTTCTCATGCTTCTGAAGGTCCACATGGGTTGTAGTGGGCCAACTAGCATGGACACTATAGATCCATGCGGGCTATAGTGGGTCAGCTAGAGTGGACTTTTAAAAATGGAGTTTTTAGAAGAGTTGTTTAGTAGTGTTTTGGTAAAGAAGGAATTTGAGATGGCCTGATGCCAGGTAAGCATGTATGGTGAAAATTAGGGTTATAACAGATGCCCCCTAATGTGTGAGGTCAGAAGAGCATCTGATGGTCGAAATACATTACTAATCTTTACTATCTTTACTGATGTGTCGAACAAATGAGCCTAGGAACCAGGAATCGGGAGGCGATGTCTGCAAAATAACAAATGTCTCACCAAGGCAGGCATACCCATGCTCGGGATAGAATAAAATCATGGCTACCAATTAAATACACTGTATATCCATGTCATATAACTATATAAAGTGTAGCCGCGAACAGTACACAGTGGAGCTACATCTCAAAATAAAAAATATATACATGTAGAGTATCCATCTTCGTAGAAGCTGATAAGGCCTGATGGTTGGAGATGAGGGATTTAGAGCTCGAGAAACAACTTCAAAATCTTCAAAACTTGGGTAGGAGTGTAATATGAGTGTATGACTTCACTACCTAGAGGTCTTCGATGGCTCGTCGGTCATGGACTAGAGAATATTGATGATCAGACTGAAGGCTTCATTGATTTCAAACAAAGACTTGATTGGACGTTCAGGATGGCCGGGTATGAGGGAAAGAGACCAATTGCAGAAGGGCCGACTCAGGCTTGGTAGAAACTTCCCTTGGACAACAACATGACAAACGATGAGACTTAGGTAGCATGGCATTAATCATAAGTATACAAAGTAGGAGGCAACGCAAACTCTCCATATGTTTGGAAGAAAAACGAAATGGAGGAGGACACAACTCCATGTAGCGAGAATAGCTTCCTAAGGTCATATTACATCCCATAGTTTGACATACAAACAGAAAGATGTGCTTTATCCAAGGCCGACTCATTATGCTGCCAATAAAGAAAATACTTTTCCCTTCCTCTTTTTGGGATATATTTGATTTTTTTTTTGTCTTTTTCAATGATTTTGGAAAAAGAATAAAAGAATGTTACGTTACAATGGAGGAACGAGTGTTACAAACATACAAGTTCAAGGCACAAGGAAAAGACTGATGTTCAGAATAATGATACTCGGGAAAAGTCCTCTGGGGGCCAAGGATGTTAAGATGCAGAGGAAAAGTGCTATAAGGCTTGCATATAAGGTATGCTTTAGATGGTTCAGTTGGGAGAAACATGGAGCCGACATTTAGACCAAAGATGCAGGTATGAAAATGCGGTTAACAAAACACACAATGGTAACGTCCTTCGACGTAAGTTTAACGAGCCCAAGGAAGGTAAGATCGGTGGTTTTTCATATTTATAGAGTCTAAAAAAATGTAAAAACCTTTTTCAAATATAGTCTATTCGGTTTGAAAAAGGGGTAAACTAGTACTGACAAGACGCCTATTCATAACCATTTTAACGAGTGTGAGAAAGACAAGATCACTCGGCCATTTTTTCATTTTTAAGGAGTCTGAAAAAATCTTAACTATGGACTCCGTTAGGAATGTTCTTTCTGGACCAGTTTAACGAGTGTGAAAGAATAAGGTCACTCGATGATCTTTTCAATTTTAGGGAGTCTGAAAAGAGCTTAACTATGGACTCCGTGGGGGTTCCTTTTTCGTAAATTTAGTCCCTCAGGCCCGAAAAAGGGTTAAAATGATACCTGAGAGTACTCTTCTAGAGAGATGAAGTTCCATAGACTATACCTTTGTTTGTACAATTGACTGTTCGGACCGAAAAAGGGGTAAACTACTCTCGGACAGACGTGACTTCAAATTTCAGTTTAATGAGTGTGAAAGGCCACAAGATCCCTCGACAATCTTTTCATGTTTAGAGGGTCTGAAAAGGGCTTAAAAGAAGATTCATAGAGGTCACTTTTCTCAGTTAATCCAGACGAGATTGAAAAGCATAAATGTAGTCTCACCAGATGTTGCTTTCGGATCTCAAAGCGAGCTTGAAAAACAACAAAGTTAGCTCATGATTGACTCTTTGTGGGTCGATGCTTGGCATCTCCTCGGGGGAGCAGTATGCTTCGACGAAAACATTGTCTATGATGCCAGGGGTTTTGGAGATATTGATCGGTAAGGTTTCAACGATAGTTTCCATATTACCCTTAGCATAAACCTTGTGTGTAGCTAAGTGATTAATAGGACAAGACCTATCTCCCATCATAGTCAAGGTGAATTCTCCGACTTTGATTATGACTAACTCTGGGAGGAAGTATGATCTATGATGAAGATCTTCCCAAGTTTTGTCCAAACTAGTCATTGCTTCAATTACAGGAGGGAAAGACTAAGCCTAATGAATTGGTGTCAGTGAGAGAACCCTGAGCCAAAATAGGCTCTAGAAGTGGATTGAACTCTTGTGCAGGAGTTGGATCAGTGTTGGCTGAAGCTTGCTGGACTAAAGAGTATGCTACTTCAGCTGCAGACAAGGGCATGGACATGCCTAGGTGCCCTTTCCCATCCATCGTGATCGATGGGGAAGGAAGTATCCATGGATCATCAAAGTAAGTTGTGCAGAGTGACAAAACTTGAAAAATATCAACCTTATGGTGATTGGATATAAACTTGATATCACCTTGAGGGGGTGGGTAATCGAAGGTACCCATCAAAGATGGGAACAAACCAACCCATACATTGACTACACCTAGCCGAGGATTATCAATCATTGGGACCGTGGATGACCCCAATGAAGGGTCAGGTCTGGAGAAAGACAATTGATCGATGGTCACTATTTGACCCTCATGTGGGAACAACAAGACTCGAAAAACTGTAGCAACCATAGCTTGCATGGAATAAGTCCAACTCCTTCCTAACAAGAGGTTATAGTCAAGAGGCACATTGACTACCTCTACCTTGACACACACGGTCTTCCCTCCTAACTGGACGGGGAAAGAGGGAATGATACCATGTGGTCGGAATGAACGATCGTCGAAAGAAGTGAGGATAGTAGGTGATGGAGACAAAATGGGTTGGCCAACGACATTCCAACATGCCAACGACATAACACATGTCAAGGCTCCCTCATCAACCACCGTGCATAAGATATTTCAAGTAAAATTTTTCGTGGGATAAGCCACTACTATCTGAAACGCTACGTGGTAAGGCAGACGAGGTTTTAGGTCAATTGTATCCAGCATGATTGTGCCTAGATTACAAGTCTCGGTAGATCCTAAAGCGGTTAACAAGGCTTTCCTCTGGGAAGGGAAACTTTGGAGGACCTCCAAAGAGGACATCGCACAAGGGGTTTGTGATAAATCTTCCACCACAAAATAGTTCTGGGTGGCCCTTGTGTTTGGGTTGTGAGAAGCTTTTTTGAATGCACCTTTGGGGATGCATGTCATTGTTTCACCCAACGTCTTCTCAATCTGTAGAGGAAGAGATGGGAGTTCGACTTCTTTTCCCTTCTAAGAAGTGCTTGGTTTACTATAGTCATGCGCTCTAGTCGATATAAAAGCATCACCCTTCACCATATATACGTTCATGGATGCGGGGTTGTTTGAAGATGGAGAGGGTCCTTGGCTGCCCCCTTTCGTGCTTCCATAGGCTTGGGTTAGATTTTTCCCATGTTGAAATGGATTGGTTAACACAATAGGCTATTATTGCGTCACAAACTTTTGGGCTTCTCCAAGCCGAGGACATAGATGGGTCGGGTGGTCCTCCGCGCATAAGTTTCATGGATGCCTCGCCTTTCGTTTCTCAATGTTGTCCCCCTAGCATTATCGATAGTTTTTTTATCCCCCTTACCCTTCTTTCTTTGTTTTTTCTTTCCTTCAGGCTGTTGGGTGGCCTTTGGATTAGTCGATTGCACTGTGTGTACATCCGATGTTTTGGTAGGGGGAGTAGCCAAAGTAGTAGTTTGGTTGGCCACTGTGTGTTGTATAGACAACTGTTGCAACTGCTTTGTCAATTTATCAGGGAGATTTGTTTGTGCTGAACCAACAATACCATCGATATGTGGTCCATCTCTCTGTCTGGTGTTATCAAGTATTGAGCGTGGACCATCTGGAAAAATCTCGTATAATAAACCAGACTGAGAATAGATTAGCTCAAGTTGTTGAGCTCTCATGATGGCGTCTTCTTCGAAAA
>SNQJ01S0280087.1:0-11323 GCA_010110895.2 Picea sitchensis | reverse complement strand
TAGGGTAATGTTCTACAATGGGTGAATAAAAAGTGATCATGAAAAAGAACTTGGAAACCTAAATAGTTGTCAAGCATTCAAACTTTCACAGGATAAACATTAGGAACCCCTTGGTAATTTTACTTTTGTTTCACAATATGAACCTGGCATGTCATTAAATTAGAAACAACCATGTTAGAGATAAACTAGCAGACCATGTATGAGTAAGTAAAGAAGGAAATGTTGTTTGAGGTATCATTAGTTGTATAGATATCTTCTTGGGAAACCATGCAATAAATGTAGTGCACCTAAATTAATTCAAGAAAATAAAAAATTGTTGAAGTAGCAAACAATGAATGCATATGCATAAACATGGGAAATACCATAGGAAAATACCTATACATAAATGAAATGTAATCACATAATGCAAAATAACCATTTTTTTAACTATGTATAGGGAAAGAAAAGGTTATCTTTTCAAAGTGGGTGTCAATTGTAATGTTGGAACACATCTTGTTTTATACATGCAAAATGATTACCAATCCTACCCATAAGAGTAACTTTAACATGAAGCCAATGTAATAGGAAAGATGTATTGGCACTTAATCTAAAAGAGTTATCTAGGACATAGAACATTTTAGTAAACCATTGTCCTTGCATTTTCAAACTAATTGAGCCAAGAATCCCAATATTATCTTAAAGGGTTTTCTTAAAAATCAGATTTTATCCCCATCTCTTTGTAGTGATAAAAGACAACTTGCAAGAAATTAGAAAAATTTTGTTATCTTCAAACATAACCTCAATTTTCTCATTGATACAAGATGACAACCAGGTAGTATGGCTATCTATATCAACCTTGTTGACATTATCAGAGAAATGACTTTCTTCATTGAAAGATTCAATATAATCATCATAAATCGTAAAAAAAACCTGCCTCAAAAAGGGTGGATTCCTGGGAAATAATGGAATCATTAAATTCTAAAGATTCATATTTGATAGATAAGTTAAGAACAATATCGCATCTAAAAACAACTAGCTTAATGTCCTCTTTATTTGGAAAAGTATTGAGTGCCTTTAAATCAACTAAGGTTGAGTCTGGATCATGTTTTTGACAACTAGTTTTTGACAAGACCTTGGAGGAACACTAAAGTTGATTGCATCCATCATTAGGAGCCTTAGACTCATGCACCATTTCTTTAAAAATGATAAAGCCATTAATATGGTATATTTCTAAAGGATAATCATGAAGAAAAGCATAGTAACCAATAGGAAAAAGAATCAAATACTTTTCTTGGATAGTTAAGAGTAGTCCCCATAGAATACTCATCATACCTAGAACAAGATTGATTATTACTAACCACATCAGACTAGCATGTCTTATTATCATTTTTGTCATCAAAGAGGTTGAGCTTAGGTTTCCTATTTCCAAGCTCATATTCATTTGGAAAAAGTAGGCTTTCAAATTGACCATGACTGAATAAATAATCTATCATAACTTCAAACCGAAAGTTGGCAATCATCACATTGTATTCTAGATTCATTTCCCTATTATGAAAAATATCTCAGTATGGATGATCATCGAAACAAAGTGTGAGTGATTTTCCTCATTGAATGTTTGGATTTCTCTTTCATAAATTTGCTCCTTAGCTGAAAAATCATCTTGCAAATTATGGAGAGGGAGACTATTAAGAGAAAGGGAGATGATATATCTATGAGGATCCATCGTGATTGTATGAGGGAAAGAAACCTTATTGGTTTAATCGATACAAACTTGAAAGAGGGCCTTGTCCAAAGGAAAAATATTGGAAATCTTGCTTCAAAGTTAAGTCATCGAAAAGGGAGTCATTAGAGAAAAATTGACTTACAAATTATTGCTTAAACCATGAACTGGATTGAGGATCTCAATTGGATTCCAGATTTCTTGAAGAAAGGAATTTGGGATTTGAGAATGATCATTTAGTAAAGAAAATTTCTCAATGACTTTTTCCTGCTACTTTCTTCATTTATTTAGCATACAAGTCTCTTGGCCTCTGAGAATTTATGACAAGAATTAAAATCATGGTGTTCAATACAAAATCACACCATGGGAGGGTTGATGAAGGGTTGACAACGAGCTTTAAGTCTCTAAGACTTTCCTTAAAGGGATCAAAAATTTGTTTCTGACCAAGGATGGATTTATTAGTAAGGGAATTAAACCATTTGTCAGCCTTCCTTTGAAGCATTTGAAGGAAAATACATACCATAAGGTAAGGATAAGAGATTCCCTTCGAGACGAAATATTCCACAAATACTTTGATATGCTCCTTTATATATGCATGCAACAAACCTATAAATTAAGTAAAATCATGAACAAAACACTATAATCCTACACAATAGTCAAGGAAACCTGGTGTATCTTAAGTTATCACTAAATGGCCACAAAACATGTGTCATCACTAACAAAACACACATATGAGATAGATCTCATGGATAATATAAAATATCTCTTAGAGTCACAAAACATTGATTCTTAAGGATAAACATGAAAAAATAAAGAGATTATGGATCTGTTTTCCCCACCAAAGTCACCATTTATGTTGACACTTGAAATGACAATTGGGCACAACAATCAAAACAACCTTGTAGGGATATTGGGGGTGGGGATGGGTATGGAAACCCAAGTTATTCTTAAGTCCCTAAACTTAGTAGTTGCATGGTTAGCTTTATTAGTTAGGCAAGTCCACAAAGTCTTTCCCATTAAGGGTACTAATCCTCCAATTATGTGTATGTGTAAGTTTTAATATGTGCCTTAACTTAGTGATTAATTGTCTTAAATTATGAGTTATGTGGACCTAGTTCTAACATTTATGCAAACTAAAGCCTAAATTAATGAATGTAGAAAATGTTATGGCAATTTTTTGTTAATTAAAGTAAAATCTAGATTTTGAGTTAGAATATTCGACAAAATCAAAATTAGATTATTATTTCAGAGTAAATATGTAGAAATGAATGTTGGGTAAAATAATAAATGACTAACTTGTTAAATCAATTATATAAATAGCATATTATAATTGCAAAACAACTCTTCCTAAATAGTAAAATCATGCATATGTACAACAATTAAACAAAAACAAAAATGGAAAATGATTGAAGACCAAATAAGAAAGATATAAAAGTAGAATAATATACATGGAGAAAGACAAGTGTAGGTATGCCCAAAGAAAGATTTTATTCATAAAACAAGTTCCTTGTATAGACAATAATAACCCAAATAGTTCTAATAATTAGCCTAGCTTCCTGTAAACATGATGTTTACTAGACCATATGTTGTTCACACCAATTTAAATCCAAGGGGGGGATGAATCCCTAGATATCATGAAACCCTTACTGACTCCACACTCAGATTTTCCAAAGGGTATATGTGTTAATGACAGTGTTAGTCCTATAGGAATTTTTGAATAAATATATACATGGAGCGAAACGAACTGATTAACATATTGAATACAATAAACACAGAGATAGGAAGAATAACAAAAATATCTAGTGAACAATATCTTCTATTAATTAATGAAATAGGTTGAAACTGTAAAACTGCAAAACTCAAACTTGCTTGAATGGTGGTAGCTCTCTCTGAGAAGAGATGTGGCTTCTACACGCATCCGTCTGAGAAGAATGGATTACAATGAGGTTCTAGAGGCCCTTTTCATATTACTCATGAATGCCAAAACCCTAGACATCCAAAAACCTAACCCTAGAAGGTGAAACGCCAAAATTCATGTGGGCCCTATGGGTAAGTTGGTGTAATTTGGTACCTCAACTTCCTAGGGTCGTAACTTTTGCATACGACCTCCGTTTTAGGCGCATGATAGTCTGTTGGAAAGGTATTTCAGAGAACTACACATGGCGCCATCAAACTCTGACTTTGTCTATAGTTTGACTACGGCAAGCCAAAAAAACAACGTTTAGGGCCCCAAAACGGCCTCGAAAGTACAACAATATGGCTGACATGAAAACATACAAAATAAGCCAATTGGATTAGGTGAGAGAGCACTCGTATCCACCTGGAGGATGTGTGGGGCTTCAGACATCCCCAGAAGTGTAGAACCCATAATTACAAAGCAATACAGAAGAATGTGTTGAACAAAAACGGACACGAGGAGCCAATTGGAATAGGTGGGTGGCCACCAATATCCACCTAGATCAATCATGCCCCCTTAGGAAGCAATGGTCTCCAATGCGTTGAGTTACCCCATCAGGTGAGGAAAATTCTACTGGATTTGGCCCCAGGTGAGCCACTTGCCTTGGTGTAGGAATTGCCCTACCTTGACAACCCGATAAAGATGGATCCATTGTTGGCGAGTTCCCTTAACCTGTGTGTCCACTATCTGATCAGTGGATGCTTGTTCCATGCAGTCAGGGTTGAGCTTTGTGGGTGTCAGTTGTTCTGCGATCTCAAAGGTGTCCAATAATGGTGGAAAATACGATCGAAGGAGGTCCACATTGAAGACTGGATGCATACCAAGGAAGGGTGGAGTGTTGAGCTCAAAATCATTGCTACCCACAACCTTGGTGATAGTGTAAGGCCCATAACGAAGTGGGAGAAGCTTTTGATGGGGCCTGGTGAGACGCTCCTTCTGCAGATGTAACCAGACTTTGTCGCCAACCTGAAACTGGTGTGGTACCCTGTGTTGATCATGGCGCTACTTGTACTTAGAATTGGATTTCTGCAAAATGTGTTGGACCTGTTGGCGATTGTGTTGAATCCGCTCAATGAATCTAGTGGCTTTGTCGATCGCAGACTGATCAGGGTAAGGTTATGTTTGTGTGTTGGAAAGAGGAAGTGCAACATCAATGGGTCCCAAGGGTTGGAATCCTGGACCCACTTGAAATGGGCTATGATCGGTGGAACTATGGAGATCCCTGGTGTAACTATGTTGGACATATGGGAGACTCTCATCCCATGTATGTGGATTCTTAGAATTGTACATGCGCAGGATGTGCACAATCATTTGATTGACGACCTTTATTTTTCCATCAGTTTGGGGGTGGAAAGCAGTGGATTTTGTGATCTTGGTGTCCAATAGAGACTAGAGACTCGACCAAAAGGTGTTGAGGAACATGATGTCTTGATCGGAGATGATGGTCTATTGTATCCCAAAGTGGACCCACACTCATTTAAAGAAGAGATTAGCAGTATATGTCGATGTGAAATTATTCTTACAGGATATGAGGATGGCCATCTTCGAAAACCGATCAACGACCACAAACACACAGTCATTTCCTTGCTTGGTGGACATCAAGACAAACATGTAATCCATTGAGATGGATTCCCAAGGCTTCTCGGGAATAGGAAGAGGGGTGCATAAGCCTTGCTTATTGATGGATGGCTTGGCAATGGAACAGGCAGTGCAATATCTGATATGCTTGTTGACGCCATGTTGAAGTTTTGGCCAATAAAAATGTTTCTGAAGAACGGACACAATTTTCTCTACACCAAAATGTCCTGCCACCCGACTATAGTGGGCTTCCCAAATCATATTTTCACGCTCGCATGTCAGAACACAGAGATGGCCCAGGTGGCATAAGAGTATGTCCTGAATGTGAAAATAAGTGGCAATTGTGTCTGTACCCAAGAGCTGGTAGGTGGTGGTGAAGTCTGGATCTTGCTAATAAAGTTGGGGCCACTCAGATGCTTCATGTCCACATGAATGGAGCACTGTGTTGAGTGCAACCATAGGAGGTCGACTGAGGTAGTCAACAAAATGATTGGAGATATATGTCTTATACTTGATGTTGAGATGGAACTGTTGTAGGTAGGTGGACCACTTCTGATGGCAATCGTTCTGCAATTTCCCCTTTGTCTGTATAAACTACAGAGGCTTGTGATCAGTGTGTATGATTGTCTCTTTCCCCATAATGTATTGTTTCCATTTACAGAAGGCTTGTACAATGGAATACATTTCCTTATCATAGGTGGGGTATTGACAGACCATATCGGAGAGTGTCTCACTATGGTATCCCACCAGATGCCCATGTTGAGTGAGAACTATGCCCACAACATAGTCAGATGCATCAGTCTCAATATTGAATGGTTGTTTCATATCGGGAAAGGAGAGTATTGGAGATGAGCAAAAGCGATGCTTCAGATCATCGAATGCTCGTTACTACTCCTTCCCACACATGAACTTGGCCCTACCACCACCCTTGGTAACCTGGATGAGATCCCATGCAATATGGGAGAATCCCAACACAAACCGTCGGTAGAAGTTGGATAGTCCCAAAAATATCTGAAGCTCGGTTAGTGTGGTCGGGGCTGGCCAGTCACGGATGACTTGGAGCTTAGCTGGATCAACATGTACCCCATGCTCATAAACAATGTAGACCAAGTATTGGACCATGTTCATGCCAAAATAGCATTTTTCCAAGTTGGCATAAAGCTTGTGTTGTCGCAAAGTGCTCAAAACCTATTGAATATGTCACATGTGCTCCTCCCACGTTCTTTTGAAGATGAGGATGTCATCCAAATATACCACCACAAAGGAGTTGGTGAAGGGTCTCAATACATCATCCATAAATCTCATGAAAGTGGTTGGTGCATTTATTAAGCCAAAGGGCATGACCAGTCATTCATAGAGACCTTCTTTAGACTTGAAGGTTGTCTTCCATACATCAGTTGGTTCGATGGGAACCTGGTAGTAGCCAGACTTTAGGTCAATATTGCTAAATTACTTGGCCCCATTGAGTTGGTCAAGAAGTTCATCAATCTTGGGAATGGGGTAGCGGTTCCTGACTATGATTTTTTTTAAGGCTCTATAATCAATGCAGAGTCGCCAAGTCGCGTCCTTCTTCTACACCAGTGCAATCGGGCTTCTGCAAGGGGAGGAGTTGGGTCTGATGTGCCCCTTTTGAAGAAGCTCTCGGATATGACGCCTGATTTTTTCATTCTCCATTAGCGAGTGTTGATAGACTGGTCCATTAGGTAGAGGTGCATCGGGGGTCAGATCAATTGGATGCTTGACTTGGCAGTGTGTCGATACCCCTATAGGTGAGGAGAAGATGTCTCTGTATTCTTCCACGATCTCGTCCACTTGTTGTTTCTGCAAAGAGAGGTGTTGTGTAGAGGCCACGGATGTGGCGACGACCTTCTACTTACTGTGAGCATGAATCACAAATAAGACAAACTTCTTTGTCTGTGAAATGACCTTACTGCATTACTTAGTAGATATTAAACAAATAACAGTAGGCGGCACTACCTCGGGGATCCTATACAATTATCTACCCAAAGTAATAATAACATTGTGGGGTATAGACTCATACACAGCATGACGCTTCCACAAATATGGTTGTCCTAAAATAACATCACAAACTTAAAGGGGAGAAATATCACACAATACCTCATCTTTGGAAGGCTTGATGTCGTAGGGCAAACGAAACTATTGGTTGACACAGAGATCTATTCCTTGGTGAAGCCAACCGATAGTGTAGGGTTGTGGGTGCTACGTCATTGGTAGGTCCAGTGGCTTGACGAAATCTATTGAAATCAGGTTCTTCTGACTACCGATGTTGACGATGAAATGAATCAGAGCCCCCTTGACCCACATCTACGAGTGAAATAGGCATTCCCCTTCCTCCAGTTCTTCTGGTTCGCTTGGTCATACTTTGGTGGTAGAAATAGTGGAACTGGGTTCAACATCGATGATTTGCTTCCCTCCTTCGAGATTTGACTTAGAATCAAAAAATTGGCCTCTGACTCGGAAGCCTTTAGCTCGTCCATGAGGGACTGCTTGGAGCAACATTCTTTGGTGTTTTTCCAAGGAATTTTATGGTACTCACACCATTTTCCCGTGTCCTTCTTCGTCTTCTCATTTCCCTTCTTGTGTTGTGGCTTGGATTGGTTGTCCTGAGGGTGGCCATCTCGACCTAGTCCCTTGCTGTGTGGGTCGAGGTTGCCTTTGCCCTGCTTCGTCTATGAGGGGTTTTCACATCCAAACTCTCATCGTTTCTACTTAAATTTTTGTTCGATCTTGACAGCATATCTATAAGTCGTGCCTAATGAGGTGATGTCCAGGAACTCCATTTCTATTTGAATGTATCTATGTAAACATATGTGGTATTTGAGCACCAGATGATGCTCAAAGTCTTTGATACCCAATTTGGTGCGTAAGGTATGGAAAATATTGGTGAAGTCTAGTACTGTCTGGTCCCTTTCTTGACATAGGTTGGTCCATCTGGTGTACTGGTCCTCATAGTTTCCAACAGGGTAGTATTGTTCTTTAATGGCGTCTCGGAAGGAATCCCATGTAGGGGCCACCACAAACATTTCAGATTCCTCCATGTCCATTTGCTCAGAGTAAGTATCCCACCAGTCTTTAACATGGGGAACGACCTTGAGGAGTGCAAAAGTGATCTTTTCCCTATCGGAAAAATTGTGGACTGAAAAATATCCTTCGAGCAGATTCAACCATTTATCTACAGCATTTGCATC
The DNA here is from genome assembly GCA_010110895.2 of Picea sitchensis. Lineage (NCBI taxonomy): Eukaryota > Viridiplantae > Streptophyta > Pinopsida > Pinales > Pinaceae > Picea > Picea sitchensis. The sequence goes on along the minus strand of SNQJ01S0280087.1, from coordinate 2,880 downwards.
TATCAATCCTTCAAATAATGGAATATCAAAATTTGCATGTACCTTGAAGGGGGTTGCATGGCCGCTTAATGAATATGCTTCTCCTATGGGCAACCGTTGAAGGATCTCCCTGAAGTTTTCCATCATTTCGTTCCTTTGTCGCGTGAGGGATTCCTCAAGCAACATTTTAATAGGATCTCCTGCTCCATCATATTTCTTTTCATCTCCCATGGGTTGTTTTTGGGCTTTGCGCGGTCGATCTGGTAATGGCTCAATTGGTTCAAGTCCCAACTTCTTATACCCAGACCTTGTCAGGGACATGCACGAAGAAAAATAAATGAAGAGTAGACTGCTCTAATACCACAAATTTGGATTTAGGAGTGGAACAAACTGATTAACAGACTGAATACAATAAACGCAGATATAGGAAGAATAACACAAATATCCAGTGAACAATATCTTCTATTAATTAATGAAATAGGATGAAACTGTAAAACTGCAGAACTGAAACTTGCTCGAATGGTGGTAGTTATCTCTGAGAAGATATGTGGCTGCTACGCGCATCCGTTTGAGAAGAATGGATTGCAATGAGGCTCCAAAGGCCCTTTTCATATTACTCATGAATTCCAAAACCCTAGACATCTAAAAAACCTAACCCTAGAAGGTGAAACACCAAAAGTCATGTGGGCCCTATGGGTAAGTTGGTGTAATTTGGTACATGAACTTCCTAGGGTCATAACTTTTGCATACGACCTATATTTTAGGTGCATGATAGCCCATTGGAAAGGTCTTTCAGAGAACTACACATTTCTTCGTCAAACTCTGACTTTGTCTACAGTTTGACTATGGCGAGCCAAAAAAACAATGTTTAGGGCCTCGGAAGTACAACAAGATGTGTTGACATGAAAACATACAAAATAATCTAGTTGGATTAGGCGAGAGGCCACCTGTATCCACCTAGAGGATGTGTGGGGCTTCAAAAATCCCCAGAAGTGTAGAACCCACAATTACAAAGTAGTATAGAAGAACGTTTTGAACAAAAAAAGACATGAGGAGCCAATTGGAATAGGTGGGTGGCCACCAATATCCACCTGGATCACAATTAAACAAAATTTGCCTCCAGAGAGAAGCACCTCTACTTTCATCCTAGTGTTGGAACTCGGATTGTAGCATACCCTACCATTGCTAGGACTAAATAATGGACTTATATATGATGCAATACTAGAACAAAGCTATACATGATCTTTTTTTTCTCCTCCTTTTTCACAAGTACCCTTGCTCTCTTTTATAAGAGGTGGGCGGGCCACTGAAGAGTTTTAATTGTTGTTTTTTGAATTTCCTCTATAAATTGATTTATGTGTTTGAAATTTTCAAATTTAATAGAGAAATAATTTTGAAGGTCATAAAGACAAAGGGAATACTAATGTGCACATGAAAATAATTTTGATGATGCATAAATTCTTCTGAAAACAATTTCAAAATTAAATACTTGATCCATTATCCATTCACACCATCAACATTTATAATATTCATATATAAATAAAAGTTTTGTTCTCTGTTATCTTAAAAAACCCATAAAAACATGTGCATAAATACATAATAAAAGTCCATCAAACTATGTTGCATAATAGTCTAGAACACACACTCTATTTGATCCATCAACAAACATTTATCATAAGGTTTTCTTTCATTAATTATAGTATTTCACATGTTGGGGAATTCTTACAATATATTTTATGATACATAGCCTTATTAATGTGAATCATATTCCCATCATCAATTGGTATTAATGTCCACTCCTAGAGCTCATTTTAAAATGTCATGGTAGGTTTTCCATCAATGGCTAGTAAGGACAAAATAACATGTTAACCATCCAAAAAAATGTTAACATCAACATTCAAAAATTTGAATCAAACAATCATAACTATACCACAAGTTCATACTTCAACCATGCATGCATGCATTACCCAAGGTCAAGTAGCAAGGGTGTTTTTATTTCACAAGGGGTGGATAAAAAAATAAGCAGGGTAACAAGATGATAGTATGGAAGAGGAGACTTTTGGGAAGTAGTTAAACATAAGATTCAAACTGTATTTATCCACCACTACTCCTTTCAACACTTACTTTCATATGTATAATCCTTTATGACCATGATGGTGAAATCCATCATCCAAACCTTCAATACAATTATCATACTTTAAAACATCACAAAATTATTCATCCATCAATCTTGACAATGGGCATCTAAAACCATGTATTTCAATATAATAACATGTTGAAGTTCAATCATGTGATAAACCAACTCATCCCAACTCTTCACTTCCAATCATGGTGAATATTGAAAATATGATCCATGCATGCATGTAAACACACAAACCCAACCCCTCATAACAACTTATAAACAATTTGGGCACTAGCGTCATCCATATGCAACCCTCAATATATGTAAAACAAGAGAAGATAGGCATATAACCTTCAAAACATAATGTAAATTAAAGGACTCCGGGGAATAAATATTAGAAGGAAATTAGCATTCATGTGGCATGCTTTATGTATTGCAAAATAACTCATAGAAAAAACTAGTCATATATTATACTAGGAGCCCATCAATGATCCACAAGGGTAACAATGTGTATGCACCAACAACAATATTCTATAATCTATGCATAGTATGTTAACTATACCAAAGGGACATGATGTCCATAAATAGATCAATATATACTATCAACCAAAACCATCAATATCATTTAAAACAATATGGATAACCCACTACTCAACCTGCCATAAACTGCACTTAATGCTATTAAGGGGAAAGTCTGTCATGATAGAATACTCCAAATAATCGGCATAAGAATAAGATGAATTCCTTGCAAGTGAAAGATATTGAATCATTGAATTACC
>SNQJ01S0280086.1:0-11248 GCA_010110895.2 Picea sitchensis | reverse complement strand
CCCTTATGAAATAGTTGTCCTCATCGCTTGATGTACAACCACATACCAGGGTCCCATGGATAAGTGTGGACCATAGTGTTGAAGTAGACTAGAGAACCAGGGTCCCATGGATAAGTGTGAACCATAGTGATGAAGTAGACTAGAGAACCAAGGTCCCATTGAGAAATCAAAGCCACCATGTTGAAGTAGTCCAACCGCCATTGTGAACCAGGGTCCCATGTTTAAGTTCTCATGTGAACTCCACATGGAAGATATCGTCACCCAATAACCAACTGAAAATGATGCTCCCAATACTGACACATATCATGTGGATCCAAATAAGAATATCCAGCCACATAGTGGGGAAGAGTCAACATTGAATCTGGAAGGAACAATACCATTGTAAAATATGCCGGTTGGACGCTGGTAATCATAACTAGCTCTTGATGTGGGATATTGATGTTCTCTACAGAAGGTGGAGTAGAGACATCAAATAAAATATAGAAGTGGTTGCCATCCCATAAACTAAAACTATCCATATACCAATCACCAAAATCGACCTCAAAATCATACCAAGAATATATTTCTTGATTATATTCATCCCTAAGGTCTGCCATAAGAAATCTATCATGCATGTTATCCAATGAATCTTGAATACTACGAAAAATATCATTGAGGTCATCTACAAAGCCATCAAATCTGTCAATCAATGTGTCAAACAATTGGGCTTTGAATGCTTCAGTAATCTATAGAATTTATTTGAAGGTTTGAGAATAAATATCCATCTAAGCACCCTATGAAAAGTTTTGAACTCTACAGTCCTGCCGCTGTCACAAAAAAACCCCCAAAAATAGAACAATAAATTACTGCAGAAAATCGCGGCGTTTTCCGGAAAAAACCCTGAAAAACTGTTGAATTTAAAATGCTCATAACTTCACTTCCCAGACTTCGTTTTAGTTGATTTGTTTTCTGAAATTTGGTGAAATTGTGAGAGGAACTCAGATCTGTAATTCATTTGGGAAAATTTTGCCTCCAAATGCTACAAAAATAAAATAAAAAAACTGTTCCGCCGTATGCGGAAAAAACCTTGGAAAATTGCAGATTTTAAAACTTCAATATCTTGAATTCTTGGACTTCGTTTCAGATGATTTGTTTTTGCAACTTGGGTGTTTTTATGAGAGGAACTCAAATCTACAACTAGTTTCTGCAATTTTTTCACAAAAATATACCGAAAATGTTTTGAATATCGTGGCCCTCTTTTTTATTCTCCGAAAAAACAAATCTGCAAAAATAAAAAATATTTGCCCACAATGTATGCCAAGGAAAGTTCTCTGATACCACTTGTTAAGAACATGAATAGATCTACAAATATAATCACCACAAATACTTAATACACAATATATCCACAGAGCAAGATAGAAGAAACCACACATTATTATTACCAAACCCTTGAGGTAGGGAAACATCATACAATGGATCCTATTATGGAAGGGATGCTCTCCTTTTCACTTTCCTCTTCAAGGGGGATTCCTCCGAATGAGATTCAGCTCCAAACGGAATATTTCTCTTTATGTCCCCTTATATTTCTTGAACCCCTTTATATAGTTCTACCATCACCTAAGAACATTCTAGAGGAGGAATCTTCTAGAAGTAGAACCTTCTAAGAAGTCCATTACATTTATTATATATAACTACCCATTTATTATATCTAACTACCATAGTGGGCCTTATTTAATAATATAGTGGACCTAGTCCATCTTACCCACACTACCTCTCTAGCTACCTAACATTCCATCCCCGTTATGAAAGTGTTGTCCTCAACGCTTGATGTACAACCATATACCAGGGTCCCATGGATAAGTGTGGACCATAGTGATGAAGTATACTAGAGAACCAGGGTCCCATGGATAAGTGTGAACCATAGTTATGAAGTATACTAGAGAACCAAGGTCCCATTAAGAAATCAAATCCACCATGTTGAAATAGTCCAATCGCCATTGTAAACCAAGGTCCCATGTACAATTGCTCATGTGAACTCCACATGGAAGATATCGACACCCAATAACCAACTGAAAATGATGCTCCCAATACTGACACATATCATGTGGATCCAAATAAGAATATTCAGCCACATGGTGGGGAAGGGTCAACGTTGAATCTGGAAGGAACAATACCATTGTAGAATATGCAGGTTGGACGTTGGTAATCATAACTAGCTCTTGATGTGGGATATTGATGTTCTCTAAAAAAGATGGAGTAGAGTCATCAAATAAAATATGGAAGTGGTTATCATCCCATAAACAACAACTATCCATATACCAATCATCGCAATCGACCTCAAAATCATACCAAGAATATATTTCTTGATTATATTCATCCCTGAGGTCCACCATAAGAAATATCTCCTACATGTTATCCAATGAATCTTGAATACTACGAAAACTATCATTGAGACCATCTACAAAGCCATCAAATCTATCAATCAATGTGTCAAACAATTGGGCTTTGAATGATTCAGTAATATATAGAATTTATTTGAGGGTTTGAGAAGAAATAGCCATATGAGCACCCTATGAAAATTTATGAACTCTGCAGTCTCATCGCCGTCACAAAAAAACCCAAAAAATAGAACAATAAATTACTGCAGAAAATCGGGGTGTTTTTCGTAAAAACCCTGAAAAACTGTTGAATTTAAAATGCTCATAACTTCACTTCCCGGACTCTGTTTTGGCTGATTTGTTTTTTGAAATTGAATGAAATTGTGAGAGGAACTCAGATATGTAATTTGTTTGGGAAAATTTGGCCTCCATTGAATGAAATTGTGAGAGGAACTCAGATATGTAATTTGTTTTGTACTCATTCCATATGCTACATAAATAAATAAAAATCACGTCAAGTTCTAAAAACTCAAAAATTACGTATTTTAAAACTTCACTTTGACTTATCTAACTCCATTGCATCCATTTTTTTCAAATTGGGTGTTTTTATGAGAGGAACTCAGATATACAACCCGTTTCTGCAATTTTTTCACAAAAATATACCTAAAATGTTTGGAATGTCGCAGCCCTCTTTTTTTTTCTCCGAAAAAAAAAATCTGCAAAAATAAAAAATATTTGCCCACAATGTCTGCCAAGAAAAGTTCTCTGATACCAATTGTTAAGAACCTAGATATATCTACAAATACAATCACCAAAAATAATTAATACACAATATATCCACAGAGCAAGATAGAAGAAACCACACTTTATTATTACCAAACCCTTGAGGTAGGGAAACACCATACAATGGATCCTATTATGGAAGGGATCCTCTCCTGTTTAGTTGCATATTCGAGGGGGCTTCCTCTGAATGAGATTAAGCTCCAAACACAATATTTCTCTTCATGTCCCCTTACATTGCTTGAACCTTTTTATATAGTACTACCATCACCTAAGAACATTCTAGAGGAGGAATCTTCTAGAAGTAAAACCTTCTAAGAAGTCCTCTTACATTTATTATATCTAACTACTCATTTATTATATCTAACTACCGTAGTGGGCCTTATTTAATAATATAGTGGACCTAGTCCACCTTACATTGAATGACCTCCACTATTATCACTATGGACCCTCTGTCCCCCCCCACTACCTGTCTAGCTACCTTACAAATGTTGTCACATATAGTAAGCTACTAATCATTGACATGTATTGCCTCTGGTATGTAGACTTTGAATCATCATCTTTGCTCAACTTGCAACTGGTTTTCATAGGAGTGGTAACTGGTTTTCAATCTTCCATTCCGAACCTCTTTAACATTTCTCTGATATACTTAGTTTGAGAAATAAAAATTCCTTGGTTTCTTTGACATATATGAAGACCCAAAAAGAAGGATAGTCCTCCAAGTTATGACATTTCAAATTCATTATGAATATCCTTTGCAAATCTCTAGCTTAACCTATCATTAGTACTTCCAAACAATATCATCAACATAAATTTCAATTAATAAAATATTACCTTCAGTTACCTTGATGTAGAGGTTGTTTTATGTGCTTCTTTTCCATATTTCGCAGGGAGTTTTGTCATTGTTGTTTCTGAGCATTACTCTATTTTGAATGTGAATTGATGTATGCATTGCATGTGTCCAAAAAATATATGTCAATTTGGAATCCATTAGAATTGTTCGAGCCATTTTCTGTGTAATTATCATCCATTATGATAATGTTCCTTTGTCTCTGAACCACTATCTAAACCAATGTATGAATCCATGCTCTCATCGACTATCATATATATTTCCAAACCTGCTAATTGTTCTTACAAATCCATCTATGTCCATACTATCCAAGACTCTACTTCTACAACTATCCATAATGATGACTCATTTATCATTATACTATCACGAAGTCTTGATTAATCTATCAAACTATACTTCTGCTAACTAATTGCATTGAATCTATCTTCTCAAAATCTGCAAGCTTCTCAAAGGATGGTTCTTTTGATCTATCACAGCTATCGCATAGACTCCCCTTGTCTAATATTCATATTACTTGGGAGTTTCTAAGCCATATGGATCAGAAAAATTCCTACTCTGATATGTATTCATCATCATTTTCATTGGTAGATTCATTATCTCTCTGAGCTCTGACTTTTTTCTTCCTGTCCGTGGATTCATCTTTCACTACAATGCCTGAAAGTACAATCTCTTGAACCTGTTCCTTATTTACATGTTCGTCCTTTCTTTTAGTTATTTTCCAAACCTTTCTGTATCTGACATCTTCACTTTTCTCTGTAGAATTTTCTTCATATTGTTTTATTGCCAATCTTGCAATCTCTGGTACCTAGACTTTGTTCACCTGTTCTTCCTGTTTTCTTATCCATACTTTCTTATATATTATATCAGTATTCTATTTCATGGAAGTATCGATCATGCTTCTACATTCACTAGCTATGTGTCCATAGTTATGACATTTGTAACACTCAATGTTACGTGCGGTCACATAGGCACTTCTTGCTTGGAAATTTCTTTTATAATCCCTGCAATCTGCAACCTTATGTCCAAATTTAGTACAATAAAAAAAATTACCATAAAATAAATTTGCATACTTGGGAGTGAATGATCTTCTTTGTGGCGTAGTCCTTCTGAATTTTTGCCTTGACTGATTATGATCATGATTGAAGCTTCTTTGTGGCTTGAACATGGATGGTCTTCTTGAAGATGTATCTTCAATAGTTTTCTTAGATTCCGCTTGACCATGATTCCTTCCTTTGAGTACTTTTGCATAACTCTTTCTATTTTCTTCATTCTTCTTTTCTAGCAACCTAGAGTGCTTCTCTTCATTCTCTATAACTGATGTGGATGTTTCTATCTCTTCAACTTTCTTGTTGATCTTGACGATTTTACTTCTCAATGTGACAAATTCTTCTTCAAGCTTCTCAACCTCTTCTTCTTTCTTCATTATCAGAGACTTCATGACTTCTTCTGTTCTTTTCGCTTCTTCAAGCTGAATTTTTAATGTGATTATTTGTTCTTCAAGTCCTTTATCTTCTTGACCAAACTCTTCCTTAAGCTGGTTTAGATTGTTAGTTTTTTCCTTAAGATTTTCTGTCAATATCTTCTCTCTCATTTCTGCTTCTTCCTTCTGTGCTTCTATGTTGGTTTCCAAACACTGCTTTTGATATTCAAGATTTTCTTCGATCTTTTGGCTTCTTCTAGCTGAGTTATTAAGTTTTCGATGACCTATTGGGCTTCTTAAAAAATGTGAACACTTTCATTTTGTTTCATCAATTCTTTCTTGAGTGAATTGTTTTCTTCTCTTAGTTCATCTAAAGCACTAATCAATTATTCTTCATAATTGTCTTTCTTTTCAATTAGCTTTTCTATCTCATTTCCTTCATGGCATTCTATTTCAATATTTCCACATTTTTCACAATTAAAACAAAACAACATACCTCTGGTGATTATGTACTCTTCATTTTCTGAATCTGCTTGACACAGTGAAAATAATTCTTCTTGATTTATATCTGCATCTTCTTTGACATTTTCCAAATCTGTGATGGGTGAAGAATATATGTCATGTAACTTATCCCAAAGTTATTTTGTTGATGAAAATTTACCAACCTTTTATTTTACCGGATTAGGTAATCCTTCCCAAATGAAATCCATTGTTATTTTGTTATTCTTCCTCAATTCCTTCTTGGCTGCATTCTTTTCCCTTTTTGAACTATCATATCCTGTAACAACTGATAGCCAAATATATTGTCCCTATGCATGTAAAAATAATTTCGTCCTTATGCTCCACATCTCATACTTAAAACCATTCTGACCATTAAAAATTGGTACTCCATTCTAAGAATAATCCATGATCTCCTTCGAGTGGTTAAACTGTTTCCTGAAGGAACCAGCTCTGATACCAATTGTTGGATTACTGAGAGGGGGGGATTGAATCAGTAATAGAGCAATTTAATCCTTTTTAAACCATATAATCCAAGTGTTATATCAATGTATCATTATCATCCAATAACTGAAGAGTAAATAAGAAATGAACAATCATACACATACATAGTACACCAGTGTTTTACATGGAAACCCAAAGCGGGAGAAAACCACATAATATTTTTTCCTATATGTCTTAAATAATTACATTCATTGGAAGCACCAAATTCCTTTGTTTTCCAGCTGCAACTAGAAGGAGGCTCCAACCCCCCAGTTTCTCAAGCTATAACCCGAGGGAAGCTCCAACTCCCCATTTCTCTGGTTACAACCAGAAGGAGGCTAAAACCCCCTATGTTCTTCGGCTACAACCGGAAGGTGGATACAACCACATGTCCTTGCCCCGTCCAACCTCCCTGACGTATAAGTAGACTGATTGAACCACTATCATTGTGAGATATATTGTTGTAAACCTGTACCAATCAACCTGCACCAAATAACCTTTACCAATAACCTTAAACATGCATCAACCTATACCTCAACCCGTAATTAACTTGTACCATAAACAAGTGCATCAACCATGCACCAACATGTACCAAAAATCCTTTAATCAACTTGTACCATACACAAGTGAAACCAACCATGTACCAAGTATGTACCAATCATGTATCAACTACTCATCAACTATGTATCATCAATATGTACCAACATCATCAACTATACACCTCATGTATGTGCCAACTCATCAACTACTTGTCTTAACCATGTACACAACATGTACCTTAACCAAAAGCCCTCATCAATTTCATCATCCAAATATGATTTGTAACTCTGTAATGGACCTGGTGTATATGATCACATACCTTCAAACCTTCCTTAACTTTAACAACAAGAGATTAGCATTTTCATCAATCTTTTATTTAGTCTCACATGACTAGTTTTGGATTAGTCAAGAACAATAACTTGAAATAATCATAACTTTGTACCTATAATGAATAAATATATAAAACTAATAAAAAATATTCTTCAATGTTTTTAATGCAATTCCTCCAGGTGTCACTACCTGGAACCTCTTAGAAAATCCGTTATAGCAAAAATGGCATACCTTGCTGAATTATGGATTATTCTAGGGAGAAACCTTGTAGAGTGTGCCCCTCATGGAATATTTTTTGAATCGATTGGAAACTACTAGAAAGCATACTACCAACCATACTCTAACCAAAACATTTGGTCTTACTGAATTTGGATCTGTTATGAAGAATTTATGACGTTTTTACCCGAAACACTTGTTTTAGACTAGTTTCAGGACTAACCACAAACCCTATTTTCCACGAAGTGTAACTCTAAAATACTATGACCCATAATATGAATTTTTACCATAGATACTTGGATATGTTTCCTCAATGGAATAAAAATTTCACAGTCTGAATCATTCTAGAAAAACATTTATTGCGAAAATGGTGAGATGACCTGTAAATAACATACCTTAGAAATCATTATCAAAAGAATTTATCCTTCCTTGAATTATGGTCTTCTTTTCTTCAACTTCCCTTAGAATTTCAGATTATATATCCTTTGGTTACCTCAGACACCTATATATATTCAATATGCTCAAGTTTGATCTGAAAAGAGAGAGTCTTTCCTCTTATTTATACTCTCCAAGTAGCTTCCTTAAAAACATCTTCTAGGTCACTTTGCCCACTTTCCTTATTTTAGGGTTAACCCACTTCTAATTTATCCATTAAATTTATTATTTAAATAATTCATTTGTATTCACTTTGAATTAGAGTACACTCATCACTTCAGTTTATTATTTACCTTCTAAAATCTCTTAAACCACTTTGACTACTTTGACCTTTTGGGCCTTCTAGATGACATATGAGGGTCCTCCAACTTCGTAAGACCATAACTCTCAAACCGTGAGAAGTTATGTGACGTTACACATACCACCAAAAATGGAATGACATGTACTATCCATAGAGAATAATATTACCTGAAAATATATCAAAACTCATACCATTATCCATCAAACAAACTTGGGTCTATTACCCAAACCTGAGTTCTCCAACTTCTCATGGCCACAACTCTCTAACCACGAGGAGTTATGTGACATTCCACATACCACCGAAAATGGAATGAAAAACAATATCCATCTAGGATATTTTCACTGACCAATTCACTAACCTTCATCTCATTATTCCACAAATAAGCATGGGTTCTCTAACCATACTTCTAGGATAACTCAATCCACAAAGCGTCTTCCCGTGAGGGATTTCACCATAAGGGGACCACTTTGGAGTTCATCCATTTCTACTTATTATCAACCATGACAAGACAATAATGATTCATCTTTACATAAAACAAACTTGGGTCCATTAACCAAACCTTTGTGCTACCAGGCTTTCTTCAAGGGTTGAAATCAATGAAAACCAACCTTAATTAACACATGGGAGGCTGAAAAAGTTTCAAGTTTTGTACATTTACAATTGAGTAGATCTCCATAGAAGGTGGAAGATCTATATGAAAAACATTGGTACTACTTTTCTCCAAAATAGTGATGGGTCCATATCAGATGGGCTTGAGTTTCTTGCCTTCACTCTTCAACCTCTCCTTGCTAATTTGAGGCCATACCTGGTCTCCAACATGGAACTGATGATCAACCCTGTGTTTTTCATGCCGATATTTATACTGCGCTTGAATTTTCTCCAATTGTTCCCTAAATTCTTGGTGCACCTGCTGGATCCTCTAAATGAACTTGCGGGCCCTATCTTCATTTCTTTCTACATTTGAGTCAACATCTCTCCCATACATCAAGTCCAAAGGGACCTTAGAAAAATACCCAAAACATGTCTCAAAAGGCAAACACTGAGTGGAGGAATGTAAGGCTCGATTGTAAGAATGTTGTACATAGGGTATCTGTTCATCCCATAACTTGGGATCCTTGTTGCAGTAGCCTCAAAGAAAAAGTACCATTGTTTGGTTAACAACCTATGTCTGTCTGTCGGTCTGTGGATGGAAAGCAATGCTCCTCTTCAACTTGGTGTCCATCATTCTCCACAAGTTTATCCAAAAATACCCAAGGTGTCGATTATCTCAATCTGAGATAATGGATGTGGGTAACCCAAAGTGAACCCAAACATATTGAATGGAGATATTAGCAGTCTGCTCAACAATGATATACTTTTTACATGGAATCAAGATACAAATCTTTTTGAACCTATCCACTACAACATACAAATATTCATGACCCCTTTTCGACATTGGTAAACCCCCTACAAAATCCATGGAGATACTTTCCCTTGGATGGGATGGAACAAGAAGTGGTGAGTATAGCCCCAATTTTCTATTAGTGGGCTTACAAGTAGAACACATCGCACACCCCTTTACATATTTAGTTACAATTGATTTCATCTTAGGCTAGTAACAAAACCTCTGTAGATGAGCCATAGTTTTTCCTACCCCAAAATTCCCAGAAACAAGAGAAGTGTGAGCTTCTCGTATTACATGGTCTCGTTCACTTGTAGGAATACAAATCTTTCCAAGATGGTAGAGTAGTTTTCCTTGCAGACAATAGTTCTCTACCTGTGCACCATGGGTTATATTCTCAAATAATTCTTTAAAATATTCATCAACGATATATTGTTCCACATAACTATCATGAGATAAAGAAACATTCTTCAAAATAATAGAAGCAACAACAGGAGGTCTAGAAATCATCTCAACTACCTTGTTACTTGTACCCTTTTTGTATTTGATTACCAAATGAAATTGTTGAAGAAAACCCATCCACCTGTAATGTCGAGATTGTTGCATCTTAGTTTGTGCTTGGAGATACTGTAAGGGATGATGATCTATATGTATGATTGTTTCCTTCCCAAACAAGTAGTTCTTCCATTTCTTTACACTTTGAACTAATGCATACAACTTTTTATCATATGTAGGATAGTTAACAACAACTTGGTTAAAAGTTTCAGAGTGGTAACAGATAGGCTTACGATATTGCATAAATACTACACCCATGGTGTATCCATTGGAATCTGTCTCGATATTGAAAGTCTATTGAATATTCGACAGTGCTAATACTGGTGTAGTACTGATCTTTTCCTTCAAAGTGTCGAAGACATTTTTTTTTCCTCCCCACTGAAAAGTGTTCTTCACACTGGTTAAGGAATGCAAAGGAGATGCAATAAAAGATAAGTTTGAAATGAATCTCCTCAAGTACTAGACTACACCTAAGAATCTTTGTACTTCGGTTACATTTTTGGTCTCAGGACAATTTACAATTACATCAATCTTGGAAGGATCAGTTTTCAATTTTCCTCCTCTTGCAATATGACCGAAGTACACTAGTGCAGTCTTGCCAAATTCACATTTGGACAATTTTACATACAAATTTTCCCTTGCAAAGAATCCAATAACTGTTTTACATTCCTTACATGTTCATTCCAAGTCCCACTAAATATAATAATGTCATCTAAATATACAATCACAAAATCATCTAGAAATTGCCTGAATACATCATTCATCACACACATGAAGGTTTCCAGAGCATTACAAAGCCCAAATGACATAACTAACTACTCAAACAATACCTGTTTGGTTTTAAAGGCAATTTTCCATGCATCATGTTCTGCAACCCTGATCTGATGGTATCCACTGTGCAAATCCAACTTAGTGAAATAAACAACATTCTTTAATTGATCAAGTAAATCATCTATACGAGGAAGAGGGTATCAATTTTTCACCGTGATTTTATTTAAGGCTCGGTAATTGACACACATTCACCAAGTTCCATCCTTCTTTGGCACCATCACAATCGGAGAACCACAAGGAAATGAGTTGGGCCTGGTGACCCCTTGATCGA
>SNQJ01S0280085.1:0-11327 GCA_010110895.2 Picea sitchensis | reverse complement strand
GAGAACAATTTCCGAATCAAACTCAATACTACAATGCAAATGCAATATTCAATTTCCTTTCAGATGCCAACGCAAACAATCATGTGTCAATGAACAATTTCAATATGTCTTTTTCAAAATTTCAATACTCTTAAAACTTTGATCTTCGATGTTCTCGCAAAAGCAAAAACAAAAACTTGAAAGAAAACATGCAATTCACTTTCCAAGAAGAACTTTGAATAATGAGAAAAGAAAACCAAATAATAATCAACTCAAACCAACAACCCAAGCCAATAATTTCAATGAAAGCAAAAACAAAAGCAAACCAAGGAGCTTCTCAATGTAAATGAAAAAATTTCTCCTTTCAAACCAACAAGTACAAGAGAAACACCAAACACTCAACTTTCATCCAATCCCTGGTTCTCAGCAAGTCAGATACACTCAACTCTATAAGCCAGAGAGAATGACAATACCAACAAAAGCTAAGAAATGAAAGTCAAGTTTCCAAAGGCAAGAAAGACCTAGAAACCCTAGATCAGTTCCAGCAAGCCAATTAAAGAAAAATATATGTAAGTCACTGATGTAATAAGCCAAAGAGGTCCAAATCAACATACATGAGCTATTGACAGGATCAAAACTTGAATTCAAAAATTTTCAAAAACTATTTGCAGGCTAGTGTGGAACACAGTGCGAGAAACTAAAGTTCTCGCAGGCCACTTTGATGCAGCATGCGAACTATCCGCACTGAAATATATATGCAAGGTGCGAATAGTCAAGGTTCTCGCAGGATGCTAATGGACATAGTGCGAGAATCCCTGAAACTAATGAAAAATTTGAAAGAGCAAGAAAAAATCAAATTGGCTTATAGACCCACAAGGTCTCTCAGGGTATCCTGAGGACTTAGAGACTAACAAATCAAGAGAAAAATGCAAACAGAGAAAATGGTCACAGAAAGTTCAAAAACCAAAAAGACAAAAGGGATAGTATCCCCAGTGGAGTCACCAATTTTGTTATAGGATAAATCTGTAGGTGCGGACACTAACCGATCTCCCTAGATTCACCTGGTATCTAGAACAAAACACGACAGAATAATACACTTTCCCTAGATCTAGCCTATTGAATGAACTGAGAGATGAGGGCTATGGACATACCTTATGAATGCTCTGCTTATGATCTCTGTTGTTCCAAGCTTTGCTTCAATGCTCTCGTCCCGTCCAGATCAAAACAAAACGAACCAATCGAAGTAAAGACAAGTTAAAATATTCAATGACTAATCTATACATATGATCAAGGAATTATGTAATAAAGTGATATCATCTTTATGGGAAAGGGACATATTACTTTATTAATTCAATAGAAAGTGAAACTTACAACCTGAGCCTTGATGTCATAGGTCTCCTTTCAATGGCTTTCAACTCTGACACACACACTTGCTCATGTATGAAGAAAGTCTACCACATGTGATGACCTTGTTGTTGTCTCTTGCTGCTGTAGCATCAATCCTCCATATAGTCTTGCACTAATCCTCTAATCAATCTCTTGCTATCTTGCTTAACTTCTTATTAACCTCTTCCATGAGCAATCCCCTCAATATATAGGAAGAGATAGATTAGTTACTAGGATAGGGAATGATCCCAAGATATCTGGAATGAGAGTACTTGAGTAATCACTCGAAAGCCAACTCACCCTTCTAGAAGATTCCCTTCTAGAAGGTTCGAGATCTTTATCTTTTTCCTTTGTAAGAGCATGTTCGCACCCTAACCATGAGTACAGTGTGAGAAGTTCGCACCCCAGCTTAAGGTAGACTGCGAGAAACTTTCATTCCCGCAGGTGAATGTATAAGCAGCCTGCGAACATGTTTCAAAGTGTGAATTCTGGAAGAAGATAACTGTAACTTTTCTCAGGAAAGTGTTCTTGATAAAGAGCTTGATCTTCCATCATCATGATATCATCATGACATCATCACAATGACCAAATTTTTGGATAACAACTACTATAAATACAGGGCACCAGTCTCTCATTTGACACGTTATCAGAATTGCAAAGAGACAATTGCGCACACTGTAGTTGGCAGTTTTGTGCCCAAGTTTCTTGGAAAGGTGTTGAACCAATTTCTGGGTGGGACTATCTGATCATCTTTGGTTTCTATTCTTGCTTGGTGCATTATCTTTTCTTGGCTATTGATTGCTACCAGTATTCTTCTCTGTCAAGGTCAAGGTACTCGGAGAGTAGCTTCGGCCTATGGTTGGATGACAAGGGTATTGTCAATGGTAAAACGAGCACAATCCTTAATATTCTAACAGGTTATGGGCCCACACCTCCTTCATTTAGTCTAAACACTGGAAGGAAGAATAGCTGCTAGGATATTGAGCTCGCTGAGGAACTGCCGCTAGGGTTACTAGTAGGAGAAGCTTCCAAAGACATTGTCGCTAGGGTTACTAGCAGAAGCAGTTGCAGAAACCCTAATATCATATCCAACACTTTGTGATGGAGCATCTCACTCAAAAAGAATATATTCAGATACGCCCTAACTCAACACACCTTTTGGCTCTCTCAGGAGACAGAAACTATGAAGTTGAAGTTTTGGATCAAGGCATGACTAGTTACTAGTCAACTAAAGACATGAGTGAAACGACCAATCTTTTACACTACTCAACACTTACTAGAATGATTGAAGATAACATGTGGATAATCGATAGTGGAGATTCTAGGCACATGACAGGAGATCAAGCCAGACTCTCAAATCTAAAAGAGAAGAAGACCTCGTACAAGGTAGAGCTTGGAGACAAAACCACCTACCCCGTAGAAGGATTTGGACAAGCCTTCATCAAAATGAAAATAGGTAACTGTGTTCACTTAAGAAATGTTTTATATGTACCTGGTTAAGAAAATAATCTTGTATCGATATCTTTCCTAGAAGACAAGGGAAGCATAATAGCTTTTGTGGATGGAAAGGTGTTATCATAGCATAAAGACTCCAGTATAGAGAATGCTAAGGTTATTAGAAATCATGAAGGAAATTTGTATAGACTACTAGAACAAAATGAAGAATCTCTTGTACACAATGAAGTCAACCCCAATGAGATTTGGCACATAAGGTATGCTCACATTAACTATCAAGCATTACCCTTTCTCAAAAATATGGTTGAGGGAATACCAGAGTTGTAGTCTACACATGAAGGAATCTACAAAGGATGTGCTCTTGGGAAGAGTATCAAGAAACCATTTCCACGAAGCAACAATAGATCTAAGGATATTCTAGATCTGATACACTCAGATGTTTGTGGTCTGATGCCAATAAAATCTCTAGGAGAATCTTCCTACTACGTAATCTTCATAGATGACTATTCAAGAAATACTTGGCTATATCTACTAAAGACAAAAGATGAAGTATTCAACAAGTTTCAAGAGTTCAAATCCGAAATAGAAAAACTCACTAAGAAGAAGATCAAGACACTAAGAACTGATAATGGTGGAGAATACACATCAAAGGAATTCGTTGCGTTCTGTAAATCAGTAGGGATTAGGAGGGAGCTAACTGTTCCTCATAATCCTCAACAAAATGGTGTAGCAGAAAGAAATAACAGATCCATTGAAGAAACTGTAAAATCCTTACTAAATGATCAAGGTCTATCCATGTTCTTATGGGGAGAAGCAGCAATCACAACAATATATGTGCAGAATAGAAGTCCTCATCGTATATTGAAGGACATGACACAAGAAGAAGATTTCTCAGGTAAGAAACCTAATGTGGAAAATATAAGAATATTTGGATGTCCTGTTTACTCTCACATACCCAAGGACACGAGGAATAAACTAGAACCTTCATGAAAGAAACAGATATTCGTGGGATACATTGATTCATCCAAAGTTTATAGAATATATATTCCAGAACAACACAAGATCGAAGTCAGAAGAGACGTAACATTCAATGAGAAGATGGCCTTCAATAAATCCATAGAAGAAACTATAGAAGAATAAGAGATTGAAGAACTTAACGAAGAAAGGATAGAAAATGAAAAATGACGAAAAGGAACTACCTGATCTTCCTATGGAGCCATGTGAAAACATTAATTCAAATATCGTACCTAAGACCAAGAAAATACCAGATTTTCTTGAATCTACCTTACAAGATGAAGAAAGACTCAAGGTTCCAGAAGGAACATTCAGAAAGAGTAAAAGACCTAAAAGATTCTCAAGTTATGCAACATACCACATTTGAAGAAGCAGTTCAAAAGGGACAATGGAAAGAAACTATGATGGAAGAGCATCAATCCATTATGAAAAATGAGGTATGGGAAATTGTATCTAAACCTAAAGAAAAATCAGTGGTAACTTCAAAATGGGTATACAAGATCAAACATGCGGCAGACGAAAGTGTAGATAAATACAAGGCAAGATTCGTAGCTAGAGGGTTCTCCCAGAAGGAGGGAGAAGATTATGACAAAACGTTTTCTCCAATGGCTAGATATACTTCCATCAAAGCTATCATATCTCTTACCACTTCCATGGGATGGAACTTACATCAGATGGATGTAAAGACAACTTTCCTCAATGGGGATATTGAAGAAGAAGTATTTATTGAACAACCTCAAGGGTTTGAGGTACATTCCAGATATAGTCACGTTTKCATATTGAAGAAAGATCTATATGGACTCAAGCAAGCTCCAAGGGCTTGGTATGCCATAATGTAAAACTATATAACAAGACTTGGTTTCTCCAAGATTCATGCAGATCCAAACCTTTATTACAAAGTCRTGGACAATGCACTTGTGATTCTACTATTATATGTTGACGATCTATTCATAACAAGTGAAGAGTCTCTTATTATCCAATGCAAGAAGGAATTAGCTTCTGAATTTTATATGAAAGTTCTAGGTCTCATGCATTATTACTTGGGACTAGAAGTATGGAAGAAGTGTGGTGATGTATTCCTTGGACAAGGAAAGTACACAATAAAGATCCTTCAGAAATTTGGAATGATGGATTGCAAGTCCATGGACACTCCTATGAATGCAGATATAAGAAAAGTGAAAGTTATAGATTCTGATCCAGTACATCCATCTCTATATCAACAACTAATTGGGTCATTGATGTATTTGGTAAATACTCGACTAGACATCTACTTTGTCGTGAATACACTAAGCTAGTTCCAGGTGGAACCAAGACATGAGCATTGGATAGCTACAAAGCATGTATTAAGATATATTAGTGGAACAATAAACTATGGTTTGAGATATACCACATCCAGTGATATACAACTTCATGGATTCACAGACTCAGATTGGGAAGGAAGTGCAGAAGACAGAAAGAGCACTTCAGGTATGTGTTTAAGCTTGGGCTCCGATACGATATCTTGGGGCAGCAAGAAACATAATTTTGTTGCACTCAACACAACAAAAGTAGAGTATATCATAGCATGTGAAGCATGCACTGAAGAAATATAGTTAAGGAAGTTTATCTCCGGTTTATTTGATCAGATTCTAGAATTGACCATAATATATTGTGATAATCAGAGTTGTATAAGATTATCATAACATCTCGTGTTTCATGAAAGGTCGAAACACATTGAGATCAAATACTACTTTATTCGAGATAAAGTCCAGGAAGGAGAGGTAAAGCTCGAATATATCCCCACTGACGAGCAGACATCAGACATTCTGACAAAACCTCTATCCATAATAAAGTTTTCATATTTTCGAGAGAAGATGAGGATCGTGGAAATAACTCCCTTAGCTGAAAGGGAAGACTCTCCAGGTTAGGAGGGAGCACTAAAAATATTATTGAAACATTTATCTTTGTGATTGAAAATTAGTCCATCTTGGACAGATTCATTCCTGTTCGGAAAGTGGATTTAGATTTCTGACAGACAACGATTTCCCATTGTGGTTAACATGGGAAATGGTCCAGATTGCTGATGTATCATAGACAATGAATTCCCATTGTGGTTAACATGGGGAGTGGTCTAGGGAAGTCTCTCTTCTTGAGGGTTACTCAAGAAGACTGGCCCGCCATGCCGGGCAACGATTTCTCATTGTGGTTAACATGAGGAATGGTCCATTTTGGAGGTTGATGCAGGATAGTATTTTCCTCTTGTGGTTAATAGAGGAAATGGTCCAGAAAGTCATTCCTTAGGGTTTATACATTCTCTCCAGGGTGCACTTTGATTAGTGTAGGATGAATGGCCCAGGGTGGGGAATGGTCCAGGCTCAGGAATCAGGGACAGACATTCCTTAGGGTTTATACATTCTCTCCAGGGTGCACTTTGATTAGTGTAGGAAGAATGGCCCAGGGTGGGGAATGGTCCAGGTTCATAAGACAGGACAATTATTCTTCCTTTCTTGAGAAGAATAGTCTAGATATCTCATTGTTCTACTCTAGTAGATATTCTTTCAGATCTCATAGATGTGAGTGAAAGATTGGCCCAAATGATTCAGTTTATATCATAACATTTTTTCTGTACAGATTGATATCATGTGATTGTTATGAATATTGTTTGAAAGTAGATGTATACTACTGTGGTGGATGTGTTCCACTATTTGTGACTATGTATCATTGTTTGAGTATTTGTGTACTACCTTGGATAAAGCACATTTGTGTTCTATCAATTGATATTGTACCAGTTGTCATGGAGATTATCCAGTTGGATAATAATGACGGTGCTCGTGATGCTACCAGTTGAATGGTATTTTGTTCTCAAGACCATACCTCCCTAGTTAGGAGGGAGTGTTAATATTATGGTATCTTCAGGAGGTATGAACCTCTATTGTGACCTATGACGAGATTAAAATATTCTGGAAGGAAGCAAAGAAGTAAGGGAAACCCTAGACAAGATGTTGGCTGCAGAAATATAATTAATATGAATTAATTAGTACCTAGAAGGAGAAGCCGGCCCCAGTAAGTCTGCCATAACTACTATAAATACAGGGTGCTAGTCTCTCATTTGACACATTCTCATAATTGTAGAGAGCCAATTGTGCGCAGCGCAGTTGGCAGTTTTGTGCACAAGTTTCTAGGGAAGGTGTTGCACCATTTTCTAGGTGGGACTATCTGATTAGCTTTGGTTTCTATTCTTGCTTGGTGTATTAGCCTTGCTTGGCTATTGATTGCTACCAATAATCTTCTCTGTCAAGGTCAAGGTGCTCGGAGGGTGGCTTCGTCCTATGGTTGGGTGACAAGGGTATTGTCAATGGTAAAATGAGCACAATCCTTAATATTCTAACAAGTAGAGGGTTGAGTTTTCATGCCGAAGACCCAAATTTTCGGTAACCTCAAACATCATGAAATTTCGAAAATGGCTACCGTGATCAATGACAATATCTTGCGGGATCCCAAATTGTGTGATGATATGATTGAATATGAATAGGGCCACCGTTTTTCCGATATTTTTGAATGTAGGCATCACCTCGTCCCATTTCATGAAATAATCCATGTCTACGATGATGTATCCATGCCCCCCAGATGAGTGAGGGTCACATGTCATGAAATCAATGTTCCATTTTGTGAAAGTTCCAATGAAAACTACAGGGTGTAGAGGAGCGAGATGTGATCGTATCTTGTTGTTATATGTTTGACAAGCATGGAATTTTTGGATGGAAATAATACAGTCTTTGAATAAACAAGGCCAAAAATACCTTGCTCGTAAGATATTTTGGGCAATATCATACCCAGACATGTGAACACCACATGCTTCAGAATGGAAGTCATTCAATGCTTTCTCAGCCTCATCATAGGTGAGACATCATCGAAAAACGGAGTCAACCCCACGATGATAAAGAGTGTCACCGAGGATAATATACTGACAGGCCTGGTAACATATAGGACGATGGTCAACACTAGACATATTGGGCCGGAAAGTCTGAGTCTAGAGATAAATAATGATATATCCATACCAAAGGTCATCGAAACTAATCAGAAAAAGGGATTCATCACGTAAAGAATCATCTGCTACATTTTCTGTCTCAGTGCAGGGAAGGTCACATATTAGTTTGAAAAACACCAAGGATTTCTTAGACTTAGCGCATTCGAACTCTAAGTCAAACTCTTGGAGAATCACTATCCATTTGGAGTATTTCCCCCCTAGCAATTGGCGTGTAAGAATATGCTGCATAGGGTTGCAATAAAAAATTACAGTGGTCTTGCGTAATAGGATATAGTGACGGAAACGTTGGGCAGCATGAACAACTACCAAGGCCATTTTTTCAACATGTAAGTATTTGGCTTCGGTAGTCATGAGACTCTGACTCAAATAATAAATGACATGTTCATCATGTGAATCGTCTTCTTGGACTAGAACCATGGAAATGGTAGAGTCCAAAGTAGTGAGATAAAGGAAATAATATCGACCATAATCGGGTGGGAAAAGTAGTGGGATACAGGTTAAATTCAATTTCAAAGCTTTGAAGGCTTTGTTGATAGTGGTGTTCCATATGAAATCAGAACCTTTCTTCAACAGTCGTGTAAATCCGAGAGTTAATTCAACATAGTTTTGGATGAAACGATGTAAAAAAATTTCCTTCCCTTGCAAACTTTGAAGCTGGTGGAGTGAGGAAGGATGAGGGAGATTGAGGATATCCTCGACCTTCAAAGGATCTACCCTAATCCCCTGACATGATACAATAAAGCCCAGAAGTCATTCAGACTCCACACAGAAGACACATTTGTGTGGGTTTAATCATATATGATAGAACCGACAACGAAGGAAAATGGCTCAGAGGTGTGCTGAATGGTCACTACGATGCATGGAATGCGTCGGTAGGTCATCTAGATATGGTTGTACAATGTGCTTGATATCATGAAAAGCGTAAGACATGGCATGTTGAAAAGTCGCACCAACATTCTTTAAACCGAAGGGTAGTTTCTGGTAGGCAAAGGTGCCCCAAGGACAAATGAAAGTAGTTTTGTGTTGATTCGTGGGCAAGATGTTGATTTGATTATATCTAGAGAAACCGTCCATTAAAGAGAAGATTTCATTCCAGGCACAATCGTCGACGATATGGTCAATGAAGGGGGTGGGAAATTTGTCCTTAGGACAAGATTTGTTAATATCCCTATAATCAACGCAGACACGGATCATACCTTGTTTCTTGTTAACCAGAACTAGATTGGATACCCAATCCATTAAAGCCATGGGGAAAATAAATCCATCTTTAATAAGTTTCTCGACCTCAAGCTTGATAGAAACTGCTTTACGAGGGTGGACAGAGTGAAGTCTCTGTCGGACCTTTTTAGCCCCCGAGTAAGTCATAATTTCATGTACAACAATATTGGGGTCAATCCTCGACATCTCTTCATACCTCCATGCGAAGACGTCATGAAACTCTTGAAAGAGGGACTTATAAATGACAACTTCATCGGTGGAACATGAAGCTCTGATGTGAACATTTTAGACAACTCTAGGTTTAATGGATATGTCAAGGGGGATTGTGGGTGAAATATTACTAAAGTTCCCTTCATATAACACATCGTGTGTGGACTCGGTAACAGAAGAAATGACAAAAATGGTCGACAAAGTCGAGATCCGTTGGTAACTCTCTAAGGTGTGTTGTTCCAGGAAGAGGATGGAATGATGATTCCCATCGTCCCACGGGGTGTCTTCCATGGACATAACCGACATGATCATCTCATCCATAGGAAAAATAATGTGGAACGGATCAGGAGATGAATCACCAAGAGAGGGAGTAGAAGGGTTTTCCAATTGAATGTATTGATAAGCAGATTCAACCGGACTTAAAGGCATCTGGTCTCCATAGCGAACATAATCACCAGGTTCGGGTATTATCCATGGGTCAAAAGACGTGGGGGTTTCATGAATGGAGGTGGAAATCATGTTGATCAAGGCGACCAAAGGAGGTGGAAAATCGGGTGGTGGGATTGGAAAAGTACCCATCAAAGTTGAGTATTTTAATAGACCTACACCAACATTCTCATACCTAGGGGGTGTCTTTGAAATGAAGGGTACGTTGTTAGTACACGCATCGTAGTTAAAAAAGGCTAGTTGATCTATTGTAACAACTTTTCCCTGCTGTGGAAAATGTACTACATGGAAAAGAGTAGATACAACTGCACACATGGAATCAATCTAGCTACGGCCAAGTAAGAGGTTGTAATCAAGAGGTGCATCAAATACCTCAACTTCAACATTGACCGATTTTCCTTCCAATGTAATAATCAATGAGGGAATTACACTGTAGGGTTTAAAGGTAGAGCCATTGAAGTCCTTAAGTGTTTTGTTTGATTCAGTGAGGGGAGGAGAGTCGATGGATTTTCAACAGGAAATAGACATTACGCACGTTGAGGCACCCTCGTCAATAACGATTCTACAAATATTCTTGTTCTCGACGACAACTTGTATCTGAAATGCTAGTTGAGGGGGTAGCCTTGGAATTTGATCTTCCAGGTAAAAAATTATCAAATTCGTATCCATAGTATAAATTCCACCAATAGACTTTAACAATGCCTTCTATTGAGCAAGACAACTTTGAAGGACTTTGAGAGATGACATCGTGGAGGGTGCTTGTGCAAGATCTTCTACAATATTGTAGTTCTGAGCAACACACACATGAGGACTAAAGGAAGAATTTTGAACAATTCCCTTTGGAGGGGGGTAGAGAAATGTATCAGGGCTCGGTCATTCGAGATGAAGAGGACCTTTGGGAGGTGAAGTTGAGGGAGGTGGTTGAACCAACAAAGGTGGTATATCGTCAACTTTATCCTTTGAGGGAGAGTAATCTTTGGCTTGAGTAGTAAGTGTAACACCATTATTTTTGAAATCACCTATACACATAAGGACATACGAAGTGGTGGAAGGGGAGGTTTGGTCATGAATGACCTAATGGCTTGCTGGTGAGAAGGGAAAGGTTGGGACAAAATGACAGGTGTGGGAGGATTCGTGGTCCCTTGAAGGAACTTTGTGACCTCAACATGTCGTGGACAATATTTCATGTAGTGATCATTACCACAAATAAGGAAAGAGTATCGGGGTTTGTGCTTATCCTTATCATCAGCAGGTTGTGTTTTGGATTTCTCAGATTGCGTATTATTTTTATCCTCCTTATTCTTTCCCTTTCCTTTTTTGGATTTATTTTTTCCACCAGGGATAGATTGAACGAAGTTAACCTCAGAAGTTTTGCAGATGGAAGGAGTAAGATTCAGAGCACTTTGAACATTAAAAGCATTAGATTTGGGATTGGTGTGAGAGGCTTGGGTAGATTGAGGTTGAGCATGGAAGGTGCCAATCACACCATCATTCGCATGAGAAGCAGCAGGGGTAGTTGAGGTAGTGGTGGTAGAAGGATGAGGAGAATTAGGGAGAAATTCATAAAGAGTGACCATTTGCGAATAAACGA
>SNQJ01S0280084.1:0-11248 GCA_010110895.2 Picea sitchensis | reverse complement strand
TGTCCCAAGCTTGGTCTCGGAGATGCAATACTCTCCCACACCATTCTAGTTCCGATATATTCAGTGCAGGAGGGTTCTACACCAGCCACAGGCACAGGAAGAGGAGGAGGGCGCACCATTGGGGGTTTCCAGCAAGGGGGGGCACACCATCCATTGAGAGAAGGTTCGATCTAGCTAAGGAAAGGAGATTGTGGGAATTCCAAGTATTGGGTTTTCCTTGCAGGTGTCTTAGCATCGTTCTTGGTTGTTTCCGGAAGCATTTCAGTGGAGGATTTATTTGTATTGAGAGTGGGACGATTTCCCAAGAGGAGGGCGCACCATTATTTGGAGGGTAGCTAGATCTAAGGATCTAGCAAGTATTTTGCCTAGTTGAGCATTTGGGTTTTCATTGTCGTGCCTCGATCTATCATTCTAGTGGATTGGTGGAGTTGTTGGAGGTATCTAGGAGAGAGGTTGATTTATCTAGGGTTTCAAGCATCCAGGGGGGCGTACCATTCCTTGGAGGAGGTTTAGATCCATAGGGTTTGAGAGGGATCTTGGAGATTCGGGCACCTAGGTTGTTCTTGCCTTCACCTGATCTACTGTTTGGTATGTTTACCGGGGTGATTGGACATCTTTGATAGTTGGGCCGAATTATTGAGGAGCTTCAGCATTCCAGCGGGACGTGGCATCATTCAGTTAGGGCTTTGGCACTTCACACGACCAGATCTACTCTTGTCTTGATCTTCATTGAGTGTTCAACCTTTGGGAGGCTTGTGGTCTTCTATTGGAGCATTTTGTAGCAGCTCCTATTATATTATTGGATCCATCTGTTGAATTTTCCAAATCGGCATCTTCATTGTAGCAGGTTCTTCTATTCATGAAAAAAATCAGATTTGAGATGTTTTGGCTTGTCTATCATATTGCATATGGTTGAGGTATGTTCCGTGATTGCATCTTTTTGTTTATTGCTACAAACATATATTAAAGTCATCAGTAAACCCTAAGGCCAAAATCAAGAGGCCAACCTACAAGTAAACACATACAAACAAGTAAATCAGCCAAGTGTTTGACGAAATGCCACAACCAAAAAAGTTTTAAAAGACACCCAAAACCGTGATGTTCCTGGCATAATGGCTTGGGAACATTACAAAAGGATTCTTTAGGTTCCAAAGACTCTTCAAATTCCAAAGAGAAGAAGAAGAAGGAAAAGCAATGCACTTATTGCAATAGACCAAATCATGATGAATCCACATGCATGAAGAAACAAATCAATTTTATGGCACAGGTACTTCAGCAGAACAACCTTGGAAACTTCATTCCTGAAGGAGCCAAGAAGAAGGAAGATCATGCTCCTAAGAAAGGTAATCATCATGCTCTTGTTGCAATTAATTCCTCATTTGATTCATGGATTATAGATTCTAGCACATTACATCATACGGCAACGAAAGAGGAAGTCTTTACTTCTTTGAGTTCATGCACAAGACCCCCTATTTTCATGGGGGATGATACTCCAGTAGTAGTAGCAGGAGAGGGAAGAGTGGAACTCCCTAATCGAAGTTTTGAGAATGTTTTACATGTTCCAAAGCTTTCAATAAATCTTCTCTCAGTTTATTAGATCACTCAAATAGGTAAAAAGGTTGAATTTACATCAAATTCAGTTTTTGTACTTGACATGCATGACAATTCCATTATTGCAATTGTTGAGGTAGATCACAAATCAAGGTTGTATAAATTCACTAAGTTTGTTGACCACGACTCCTTTTTACTACTAACGCATGCCGATGATAGTAGTAGAGTATGGCATGAGAGATTTGGTCATTTAAACTTTAGGTACATACAGTGACTTGCCAAGCAAGAAATGGTCAAAGGATTTCCAAACATTCACTTTTCTAAAGGGGTTTGTGAAGGATGCATTCTTGGCAAGCATCCTGAAGAGAAGTTTGAAAAGGGGAAGGCAAGGAGAGCCTCCTCTTCCTTGGAACTTGTTCACAGTGATCTCATGGGTCCATTTCCACATCTGGCCATCAGCGAAGCAAGGTATGTCCTCACATTTATTGATGATTACTCACGCTATACTTGGGTTTATTTTCTCAAGCAAAAGTATGAAGTTTTTGAGCATCTCAAAGACTTCAAATCTCTAGTAGAGACATAGACTGGGAGGAAGATCAAGGTCCTTCGTACAGACAATGGGGGGAAGTATATCAACAGAGATGTTCAAAATCTTTGTCGTGAGTCTGGTATCCAGTTGCAGCGTACAATTCCATACACTCCACAGCGTAATGGAGTTGTTGAAAGGAAGAACAGATCTCTCAAGCAGATGACTAGTTGCATGCTACATGCAAGGTCTCTTCCTTCCAAGCTTTGGGCTGAGGTCCTTAACTATGTTACTTACATACAGAACATGTCTCCGCATAGATCTGTTGAGGACATGACACCTTTTGAGGCTTGGACAGGTGACAAACCAGATATCACACACTTCCGCATCTTTGGATCTCGCACATGGGCCCATATTCCTTCTAAAAAGAAGAAAGCATTAGATCAACAGAGCACACCTTGCATCTTTGTGGGATATCTAGATGATGTGAAGGGGTATAGGTTGATTGATCCCTCTACATACTAGCTCATCATTGAGCATCGTGTTCAATTTGAGGAGAATCCTTTGCATGCACCACCAGTGCAACATGAAGATACTCTTGTGTTTCCATCAGCTCCAGACATCAGAGATGATGATTCCATACACTCAGATGCTACATATTCAGACTCAAATTCAGAGGATTCTATACATGGAGTTGAGCAGGTAGTACAGCCAGATGAGGAGCCAGCGCCTGAGCTTCAGCAGATACCCAAGTGGGCACAGTCCACACTTCAAGCAGCAAGCAACCTTGCAAGGAATCCATTGGATTCAAGGAGGACTCGATCTCAGCATGAGAAGCCTTCTCATGTACTTTTAGCTTCTGCACCAATGATGCCCATACATTGCTATATGGTTCAATTTTCCGATCCGCAGATATGCAGTGAGGCTACGGGAAATCCATTATGGGAAGTAGCCATGCAGGAGGAGTATGACTCTCTCCTAGAGAATCAGACTTTGGGATCTAGTTCAACTTCCACCAGGGAGGAAACTTGTCAGATGCAAATGGGTCTATAGGACCAAGAGAGTAGTAGATGGTCAGGTGAGCAGGTATAAGGCAAGATTATTTGCAAAAGGATTTCAGCAAATTCATGGGATAGATTATGATGAGACCTTTGCTTCTGTAGCAAAGATGGACTCTATTCGCTTGGTTCTAGCCATTGCAGCAGCCAAAGGATGGGAAGTTCATTAGATGGATGTGAAGAATGTTTTTCTTCACTGTGATCTTTCAAAGGAGATCTACATGGAGCAGCCACCGGGGTTCATTTAGAACTCATCTTTAATATGCAAACTGAAAAAGTCACTCTATGGCCTCAAGCAGGCACCTAAAGAATGGTATGAAAAGATGGATTCTTATTTTCTTTCACATGATTTTGTTCGATGTAAATCTGATTGCAATGTTTACATGCTGAGGACTACTGACCCTTTTGATGATTTTAGTACTCTATGTTGATGATCTTTTGATCACTGGTAGCTCTGCTGCAGCCATTGTTGTGGTCAAAGATAATTTGCATGATAGGTTCTCTATGACGGACATGGGTCCACTTCATTTCTTTCTTGGTGTTGAGATTAGTCAAGATGCTTTTGGCTTCAAACTTTCTCAGGCTAAGTATGCGAGGGATCTTCTGGATAGATTCCACAGAAAGAGTGTCAGTCTGCACCTACACCCTTCTTATCTAGGATCAGACTAGAGGATGGTGGGGATACACCATTAGTGGACAACACTTTGTATCGACAGTTGGTGGGGAGTCTTTTGTATCTCACCCACACCCGTCTGGATATCACATGTACAGTAGGAATAGTTTCCAGATACATGCAAGAGCCCCATGATCTACACTGGAAGGCTGCCAAACACATCCTTAGATATGTTCAAGGCACCATGAGTTATGGGATTCACTATGCAATTGGTTGTGCATTGGATCTCATAGGCTTCACAGATTCAGATTGGGTTGGCAATGGCATAGATCGCAAGTCCACTTCCAGGTACACTCTCAGTTTGGGGTCAGGCCCTATTTGTTGGTCAAGTAAGAAGCAATCAACCATTGCTTTATCTTCCGCAGAGGCCGAGTATAGAGGACTAGTTAATTATGTCATTTAGGCACTTTGGCGCCACCACTTCCTTACCGATCTTGGTATCCAGTTTCACTGTCCGATTGTCATATGGTGTGACAATCAAAGTACACTGATATTTTGCAGAGATCCAGTACAGCGACAGCGAACCAAACACATTGAGGTCCACATGCATTTCATCAATGATCTAGTACAAGACAAGATCATTGATCTGCAGTTCTGTCCTTCCTCTGAACAGACTGTCGACATCTTCACCAAGACCTTCATTGGGCTCAAATTTCAGACTTTGTGAGATCATCTTGGAGTGAAGAACACAGTTTCCTAGCAACTGTCTTTTCTTCTTTTAATGCATTGTCTTTTGAGAGGGGGTTTTGTTCCCACGTGGTTTTCCCTCTTTCCTCATTTTTTATTTAGTGTTCATTAGTTGCATTGTACAAGAGTACCTAATATGGCCTAGTTGTCGAGACTCATTTTTTATTATTCCACAATGATGCTCGAGGGGGTGTTCGAGATATTTCTATTTTTGACTCACTAGTTCACTATTAGTTAACTGGAGCTAGTTCTATCATAGACTTTCTATTTTAGACCATCTCTATTATGCATGCATGCATTCCTAAGAAAAAGCTCATTGTTTGTTCATCTTTCTTAATTATGGAATGTTATTTCCTATATGAGTGTGTATTGTTCATTCATTATATTCATTCAATCATTGATCAACACATTGGAGTAGTGTGAATATATTTTTCCATTCTTCCATATTGAATCTCTCATCCTTTTCTTGATAAGCTTTGTTTGTACTTGCTTTAGCTAGGTCTCCTGTGCAGGTTTCCATCAAACATTGACAACAAGAAGTACTTGCTAGATGATCTGACTCATACTAGTCTAGACTCTTTACAACAAAACGATAATAAATTTGCATGCTTATTTTTGCCTCATAAGGGTACATTTGACAAATGCTTATTCTTCATAAGAAGCATATTTAGTCTACTTAAAACTCCCTCTATCAATGATTAATCTAAACACAATATCAATATAATGGGTTAGGAATTTCCCTTTTATTCTTTCAATTATTGTTACAAGCATGTAATCTCATCAATATATATTTTGGGCATTACCAAAACAAATCACACCACAAGTACGATGTAGAGCTCGAAATCTACATATTTCATTTGACGTAACCAAAATGTGTAAGAAACTAGGTGGAAACCCATGGGTCATGCCTGAGGCTATCCCCTTCCATAGTTTCCTAAGATTGAAATGAACTCATACTAAGAGACATAATTACTTATATTTCACAACCATAGAACTTATCAAATCAGCACATATTGCATTACCTTAAATTTCATGACCCTTGACACAACACATCACATCATCTTTTCTCACATTTTGTTACATTCTACATGTGTGCTTGCAAATAACATTTTTTGCTCAAAACTAAACTTTGCATAGCATTGCCCGATCCATCTTTGGGTTATCTATCTTTTGTAGTGGATTTTTACCTCCCCAAACCACACTTAGTGGTAAAATCCCTAATCCACAAGGTGCACCCTGAAAGGGAACTACTAGGATGGTTTATTATCTTGGCATTGTATTGGCATTCTATATTAAGGAAGTTTTTGTTGGGTTTTCTCCCAAATGAGGGTTTCCCAAGGTAAATGGTGTGTACCTTGTGATTGAGTATCTTTCAGTGATCCTGCTTATGCTATTATTGCCTACTAAATTGAAAAGAACTTGATAGCAGCTCTAAATTTAACATGGTACCAGAACTTGACTGAATAGAGCACCTTTCATTGGGTTACCAAAAACGTCATTTTTGTCGTACAAGAAAATTAGGGGGTTTTGTTGGAAGAGAATTTCAGCCTAAAAACTATCTAGGGAAGTGCGCCCTAGCCTACCGAACTCATTGGAAGCTTGAGCGCACCTTTTCAGTGGCTAAAGCCTCCGGCAAGTGAAACCCTAGTTTTCACTGGTACCAGGAAACCAAAACCAGTACCAGAAGTACCAATCCAGATTTGTGCAGACCCAGTTTCAAGGGGTAAAATTTGGATTTTCAAAAAACAGACTGCACTAGGCTACTCGCCTCAACCAAGCGCACCTCCTGGTAAGTTCAGATTTAATTTCTGAGCACTTTTATTTTTTGCTCATTTTCCCAGCTCCTAGTCAAGATGTCTGCAAGCACCAAGCTTGTTGACAAGTTAGAAGGTGTGCATAACTTTCATGCCTGGAAGTATAGGATTGCACTCATTCTTGAAGAGAATGACCATGAAAGATTCATCACGGAAAATGTACCAGAACCTGCAGATGCTACAGCTAAAGCAAAGTACCAGAAGGATATGGTTAGAGCCAAAATAATCATTGCAGACTCTTTAAAGACCACTTAATCCCTCAAGTGTCCTCTAAAAATACTCCAAAAGAAATGTTTGATGCCCTAACCAGAATGTATGAAGGAAGGAACATTAACCGAAAGATGAACTTGAGAACCCAACTCAAGAATACAAAGATGAAGAAAGGAGAAACCGTTCATGACTATTTCTATAGGGTTTCTCAATTCAAGGAACAACTAGAAGCAATTGGAGACAACCTAGATGAAGATGAACTCATAATGACAACTCTTAATGGTCTCACAAGACCTTGGGATGCCTTCATCCAAACTATTTGTGCAAGAAAGGAAAAACTCCAATTTGACAGTCTTTGGAAAGAATGTGTTCAAGAAGAAGCAAGAGTAGCTAACCGAAAAGCAGTGCTACTGAGGGATGAAAATCAAGCATGTTATCCCCATTTTGTGGAAAACTAAGGAGATGATGTCTCGAGGCCCTCATGTTGCAGATATGGAGTGTCAAGAGACTACATGACCAGCAATACCCTTTGCACAGATGAAAAAAACACTCACCCCCACAGATCATCACAGGTTTACAGATGGCATCCACCACACCAGTTGGCTTCCGAAAGGCAATGGGCCTTGCTCCATGAGGTACAAGTCAGTATTATGGTGAGAATCATTTCAATACCTAAGCCATTTGATTATGTTGTATCTTAGGTTGCTCTAGATTTCATGATATGTGCTTGGACATTATGCCTTTTTCCCTGCTTCACCCTTGCGGTTGACATTGTGCCCTAGTAAGTGGTCTTCTTTGGGAATGAGTTTGTTGCTGGGAAATCCCTTAATGAGCCATCGCACCATTCCCGACCATACTTACCACCTTCCATCACTATTCCCCTCCATTTCCTTATCTCTTAGGACTTTAGGGTGTATTGACCCAAGAAGGGGTTGTCCCTCATTCTATGGGAAGAAGGGGCTAAAGGCCTAGAGGGGTTGGTGTTGGGTAAAAGATAAAAGCCATATATGAACCTTCTAGATGCTTCGCCCAGGGATCACCCAAGAAAGCAATAAAACGCTTATCTTTGAATAAAAGGGGACCCATAATATAACAAAGAAATGCTTGAAACGTAGATTGAAGGATAGCAGGTCTCATCACGAGCCAACCTATCACGCCCATGGATATCTAGTGGTATGACATTGTCATTATCTGGTCACCAAACCAGGGCAGTGACTCTCAGTTGCATGGCTGAGAGAAAGGGGTCTCATCACGAGCCAGCCTTCTCATTTCCAATAGGCATTTGTGGGTGACATTGCCACCATCTAGTCACCACGCTAGGGTAGTGACCTTCAAGCTCTCCTTGTGCTAAAGAAAATATAAAGAAATAAAGATAAAAGGAAAATAATGGGCTTGGAAAAAGTGCATTGCGGACGAAGGTACCACACACCCTCTACAAAGGCACCCATGAATGAGACACTACGACCCCTAGTATGTCATGAGCCCTATGTCCATTAAGTCTTGACCCCATCCACCTCATACACTTTACATGGCTTAGAGAGGGACCTCATGGAGGCTCTCCTTGACCTAGGGTAAGATCTACCCAATAGGACACCCTGTCAACCCTCCCATACTTAAGCTTGGCAAGTCGCATAGTGTCTTTGAGTTGTTAATTATTTGATATAGTAATCTTTGATGCACATGCTTAGATGGCTTGTTTATTGATTGGATCCACTTATCATGATGTTATGACTTGAGATCCTTGGAGGGCATGTCCATTTGTTTTTGCAGGACCTAGCTGGTGGACAGTTTTGGGAGAACAAGCATAGCTTGGGCTTCCATGGGGCTACAAGCCCATAGGTTGGATGTCAGGGGTCCACATGCCAGAGGAGAGAGATGACTTGGACAACCCTGATGATGACTTGGATGACCTAGCCCACCCATTGCTTGCTAAACGATTTGCCCAGGAAGGGAAAAACATCCCACTTTTGAGCATGACGTCATGGTATTGGGGTTTGGGCTTGGTAGTGAGATGCCACTCATTTCCACTTGGACATTTTGAGGAGAAGAGGGTTTTCACCAAGAAAAGATCATCTAGATGCTTGACACATGGCCTTGAGAGGCCCTTCCATCCTTCTCCAGAACCAACGCCTCCTCAAAGTGGCAAAACGTCCCCTAAAGGGGTAACGTCGTCCTTAATTAGGGTTTAATTTGTGCAAAAGATGAAATTTTAAGTGAATTGTTTAATATTATTGTGTTAAGGGTGAAAGATTAGGGTTGTTGACCCCGAATCTTGTGTTTTACTCCTTATTTTGTGGACAAGCCATGTTGGCTAATTTTTGTATAAATAGAGATCATACGATCTCATTTCAAATCATAACTTTCCTCTCACAAGAGGTTTTGGTCTGAAATTTTCGGCCTCCTTAACTATTTTAGCTCTTGTGCACTTGTGTAAGGCTGAATTTTTCAATGGTTAATGGAAGAAGTGATGTGCTAGCCTTGGAAGGTTATTTTCTAGCTCTTGTGGTAGATTGTTTTAGCATCTCTCTTGATCTCGGTATGGTTTTTACTCTCTTGCTATCAATTTATTCAAGTCAAGTATTGTTATGCTAGGAACTAGGTGGGAAGTATAAGGGCATACACCCCCGCCATAATCTTCGCCATAATCTTCGCCATTTTTGCTTCATTTTATTGTTTATCTCATTGACAAGGGTTTGCTAAGAGAAGTATAAGGGCATACATTCTCTTGTGGCTTAAACCTTAGCTTAGAGAAACTTTCCATGGGAAGTAAAAGGGCTTACACCCCCAAGGAGGTAGCTTCTCTAAGCTCCTTGTGACTCCATTAACCCAATAGTAAAGGCACTAGTCATAATTTTGTAGCATTGGAGATATAAATTATTGCATTGCGAAACGTGAATTTTCGTCTTTTTACTTCTTGCAAAGGTGGATTGTCTTCCCTATGCCTTGGGAACCTCACAGCCACTAGAGCATCCTGATCCAAGGGCTACTTATTGTTGTTGTTACAAATTTGCATCTTCAGCCATTAGGGCTGCAGAAACCCTAACATGCTTTAATAACTCTCTCATCAACCATTGTTTTTTTTTTCTCAAAGTTTGCACAGTTACTCTACTTGTCCTAGTGCACTTTTTGGCAACTTTTGAGAGAATTCCAGTGGCTGATTTTCTTGCTGTAATACAATGAATGTTACAGCCATAAGGCTGATAGAATTTGCTGCAGACAACTTTTTACAACAGCCTTATCTTTTGTGCTAGAACTTTGGTTTTTCATCTTGAGTTTAGCTAGTCTTTCTCTTGTATTTTGCTACTTGATATCTACACTTATTGAGCAGCTTCTAGTATCATTTATTTGCCAATGTATATTGTTATTTACTGCTGCAAATTAGGGACAGCAAGCTTAACTTGTTGATCCAACTAACATATATTGTTGCAAAGTGTCTTTTCTTGTGTCTCGAGCAGGTACATGCATCTGGAAAAGCACTATACTTATGGGGCAACCATTTCTTAACTTGCAAGGCAACTCTCCCTACCTTTATTTCCATTTAGACTCTACCTCTAGGGGCTTCTTTTCTACTTCCTTCCATCTCCGTCTCAATCCCCCTAGGGTCACCGGGATCGCCTCCCTAGAGTGACCTAGTCACCCTTGAAGTGTGGGACCTACATCGAGGTGACATTGGGTGTAGGATTCCCAAACTTATAGCACTTATTCCTTGGTTGGGTCGAGCTTTGCCCAACCTACAACTTGTGCCATAACAAAGCCCTAGTTGCTCATGCTAAAGGAGGAAAGAGAAGGTCTCACTTCCAGAAGGATACCCACCTACATAAGGAATCTCACCCTCCAAGGAGATTCCAGAAGTTTCAGAAAGGTCAAAGAAGAGAAAAGGATTTCTCCTCTTATCAATGTTACCACTGTGACAAGATGGGATATATTGCTAAGAATTGTCCAGCTAGAAGAGAAGAATACAAGAAACGAAATAACAAAAGACATTATGCCCATGCAGTTGAAGATGAGGAGCCACCCACAAAGATGATTAAAGAAAATATTGAAGACTATGTCTTATTCTCTGCCCTCTCAGGATCAATGTCACCTAGAGAGGATACTTGAATCATAGATAGTGGTGCTTCTAAGCACATGACAGGTCAGAGAGACATTCTCTCTAGCCTTACAGAAAAGAACTTTCCCTAGAAAGTTACACTTGGAGATGATTACCAGTACCCTATCAAAGGAGTGGGACAGTCCACCTACAAACTTGATTCAAGGACCCCAGTGAAGATGAAGGATGTACTATATGTACCAGGTTTGACAAAGAATTTGCTTTCTATCTCAGCTTTAGCTAAGAAAGGCTTCAGGGTTGCATTCATAGATGGTGAAGTCCTTATGAGGCCTAAAGGAAAAACCATAGAAGATGCAATTGTTATTGAAACAAAAGAACGTGGCCTATATAAATTAAAAGGTCACTCAGATACAGCCTTGACTCACTCCATTTAGATTCCATGTGAACTTTGGCATAGAAGACTAGCTCACATCAATTACAAAGCCTTACCATATGTGAGCAAAGCAGTTACAGGTCTACCAGACTTCAAGGTTGATCATGAAGGTGTGTGCAAGAGATGTGCACGAGGAAAGAACATAAAGAATCTTTTCCCGAAGAGCGACAGTAAAGCAGGAGTCTTGGAGCTCATCCACTCAGATGTATGTGGCCCAATGCCATCAACCTCTCTTAGTGGGTATG
>SNQJ01S0280083.1:0-11248 GCA_010110895.2 Picea sitchensis | reverse complement strand
CAAGCACTTGTTAATATCTTGTATCTAATCTAGTTTAGCTTGCATATCTCATATATTCTTTTGTATCTATCTGTATCTATCTTGTTGTAATTTCGTAATCTTTGTAACTTGTAATTATCTTGTAACGAATCCCCCTTAACTTAGTTGACCCCTTGCCTAATCTTAGGCACTAGTCTTAGTTGCCCTAGAAAAAGGCTTGATTGTACATTTTAGATAATTGCATCTTGCATTTGCTGCTTAATATCATAGGCTAGATTTCCCCTGACCTTTTAACCAATTAAAACCAACTCCTAGAACATAAACGTTAAATCTCATCTAGTAACTAGGGTCTACCCCCATTGGCTTCCCTAGGAGTTAGCCTAGACGGAAGAGGTTCAAGTCAAAGTGACAGCGTGGACTTTGAACCTAGGCATTGTGTCTCCGAGGACACACTAAGTGAGCAGGACTTAGCTCACGTTTGCAAGTGTGTATAAGGATGGAAACACCCCTCAACCAATGTAGATGCAATCTGAGATATCCTTTGCCAAGATAGACTTTTCACAAATAACAGTAATAAAAAGAGACTTGGAACTAATAGTAAACAATTTCCTGCTCATAACATTTATTTAAAAATTTCATCACATCAGAATAGGACAATAGCCATAGGGATTGGTTACATATATAAGTACTTCAAGTAAATGACAACACAACAATTATTGGCTGACCTGGAGATGATCGTCCATGCAAATATATAAACTGATATATAAAGTCTGAACTGTGGGTGTGCTTACAGCAGTTCCCCACACTCTAAATGTACCCAGATGTGAGAGGGAACTCTTTCCCCAATTGCTGGAAATCACATATAACCAATACATCAGTGTTTCGACCCTCCTAGCAGCTCCAGTAGTGCCTAGCTTGAATAGTAACTCGGTCTCAGCACATGTGTAACCATAAACAAGTAAATCGATCCCCCTTTGGTGAGGAGATAGCGCCCAGAATTGGAATCTGATTCATCCAAGCTGCCAACTGATGTTAAGGCTGCTCTCCATGCTGAAATATCAGTCCCATAGGTAAATAAAGAGGCCAGCAATGATCATCTCGAATCCTAGATGATTAAGAGGCTCAGTCAAGGGAGAAGTGCGCCCAGCATATGAAGAAATACGCCCAGCTCAAGGCACAATGCGCCCAGCAGTGTATCAGCTCATCCCTACTAAGGAAATCGGCCTCTATCACTGATAATAATGTCCAGCAACAATGCCTTTCTATTTCCCACCGAAATGGCTCCTTTAATCTTCAGAAATGTGTCCCCTGCCCAGATAAGCAAGGAAGGACCCGACGTAGCAATACTCTGCCCACAAGCTGGAAGAATTGCCCAACCACTCAAGAATGCACCCAGTATGAAGGAACTCAAATTTCTAAGGAGAAATTGACCTCCCCACTTATCAACTCAGCTACCAAAATGATGGAACACGATCTGGTTGAAGCATAGAGAGAAATCTGCAGTGATCTCTCCCTTAACTGACTAGGTTGTATAGTTGCAACACCGAAACCAGTAGACGAACAAGGGTTTCCAAAAACCCTAGACTCTTTCCTCAAGATCTCTCCAAATTCTATTTTCCAAAATGAGTGAATTCAAGAATGAGGGGCACCTCCTCTTTTCCCTTCTTTTATTCCTTGATTGAATTAACTCCTGCCCAATTTACTTTTAATTTTATTTTAAAGACACTTTATGCTTGCACCCTTTATAATTTTTAAGTGACTTTATCTTGCCTAAGACCCATGTCTCCGTTTTTCCCTTTTTCACTTTATAAAGTCATTTCCTAGGCAAAAGTTGAGTTCCCTAGGTCACTTTTCCGACTTAGCCTACGGGAACCAATTTAGGCTAGCGGACCCATTCCTTATGCTTCCTAGGCCAGCAGGGACATTACATACAAGCCCTCAACTCTCTTGAAATCACTTCAATACTTGTTGACCCACTTATCTCAAGTTTAAGGGTTCAAAATTATGTCAAACACATCATATGCAACACCTAATCCCTTCCCAATGAGTGGTTCTGAATTTATGCTTCTTGTTATGTTTATTTGCAGCTGGCTGGTTGAAGTGTTTTTTCAAACACTTTTCATACATATGGCTGTAGCTTTCATCATTGGTTTTGTTTCTTATGTATGGTGGTTGTTGGGCATGAAATGACATGTAAATTATACAAGAAATGCATAGGAAACAATACTAAGAAACTCCAATACACAATGAAGCCAAAATAACTCAGATCTTATTTTATTTTTTAATTTGCTAACCTCAATACATGGGTGAACAGATCTGATGTAAATTTGATACAAAATTATATGGCTGATGTAGAAGGCTCCAAAGACTAAAAATCTGCAACAAACCAACTCTAGAAACCCTCCAAAGGGTACCCACAATAGATCTCCTCCAAGAATGCAATCTACCACATGATAACCAAGCTACCAAGTGCCAATAATTCACCCTGCTCCAATAATTTCTCCTAGCCACTAATCAATCTATTTTATGAAGGGATGGAACTCAAACCCTTCTCGAAAATTCTCCCAAGGTGAGTACAGTTCATCCCCAAGAGATAAATGCTCAACCCAACTCCAGAAATGAAGATCTTTTCCTATGAATATGGTCCCTCAAGCAATAATTCTCCTAGCTATGAAGATAAATAAATATGGACCATGAAAACCCCAATAATGCCAAGAAGATGTAATCCCAGGGATGGAAATTGTACCTAGTACAAGATCTCTAACACAATCAAAAGTCACCAACATCATCACACAGTAACTAAAATGCATTCAAAAACCCCCAGAGTATCAGATTCAGTAGCCAAAACCGTAGTTCAGTAGTAGATATCCAGATCAGTTGGAGTAGGGATATTTCACGAACGATGACCTTTCATGAACCCCCCCAGTGGAAACTCAAACCCTATGGGAACCAACTTACTAGGGAATCCTGTCATTCCCCCCAGGTGTGGTCAAGTGGAAAGACATAAGGTCCAAGCACATGTTAGAAGTAACATAATTAAATGCACATATTCAAATGTTTTGAGAATCAGAGTGACACCTACCATGATACCCAGACTCATTACCTCATGTAGCAAGACCCATTTCTGCTGAAGGACCAGGTCGATGGGATGGATGTTGTCGCTGCTCACAAGGTGGAGGCGTTGAAGAAGAAAAGGATGGGCCCTCCAGGGCCAGGCTCAAGTCGATCTGGCTCTCGGTACTCCATGCTTAGGACCTGTGGGCCTCGAGAAATAATCTCCTTAGTTATCCCTAGGCTAGGGGATAACAAGGTTCTCTAAGAACAAGGAACACAACCCAAGTTGCAAAAAGTTAATACGACAAAAAATCATGTTTCCCAATGCAGTATTTTGTTTCTCCAATGCAAGAATACTTCATATTTAGTGCCTTTAAAATTGGGCGATGGAGTCTTTAAATAACAAGCTAGATCAACAACAACCCTAGGGGTGTAAACCCTCTTACTCCCTAGGGTATGCCAACCGAACTTAGGTTAAATCAAGGAGGGTATACACACTCGTATTCCTGCTAGCAATCCTTGCAAAAAAGAAATACTTAAAACCTTTAAAAAACAGATGAAGCAATGATGGAGGGTGTATCTAGCATACTCCTCCCTAGGGTTTCCACCAACACTAACTAAAGTAAGCAAGAAAATAATAGCATACGAATATTTTTCCATGCAACATTCATCCAAGAATCAAAAGAGCAAGCCTTTAGGGGGTGCACATCATTCCTCCTCATCCATTCACCATAATACATTCCACAAGAGAGAAACACCAAAATCACTGAGGGTAGCAAAAATTTCAGCCAAGTACTTCTCAAAATGGGAGAGTTATGATATGAAATGAGATATTATGATCTCTATTTATACAAAATGTCTCCGAAATAGTTTGTCCACATAATATTAGGGTAAACTACAATACTAGGGGTCAACAACCCTAATCTTTTCCCTTTTACAAAATAATATTAAACAATTCACTTAAAATTTACTTTTGCACAAAAAAAACCCTAATTCAAGGTGACATCACCCCTTTAGGGGACGTTTTGGCACTAGGAGCAAGTTGTTGGTGTTGGAGGAGTGTAGTTATGCCTCCCAAAGCCACATGCCAATCATCCAAGTTACTTTCTTCATGGTCAAAGCCTCAACCTCCTCAAAACATCCTCGTGCCAATGAATGATAGCCTCACCACCGAACCCTATCCCTCCTAGGTGACGTCATGCTTATAAAGGTGACGTTTTGCGTCTTCTAGGCAAAACGTTTGGCATGTGAGGGCTAGGTTATGTCGTCCACAATGTCTTCTATGCCTCCGAAGTTATGTCTCTCTCATCCGGCATGCGGGCCCTTGGCATCCACCTATGGGCTTCAAGCCCCATGGAAGCCCAAGCTAGGCTTGTTCCTTTAAAACTGTCCACCAACTAGATCCTACAAAGACAAACAAGCACGCCCTCCAAGGATCTCAAGTCAAAATATCATGATAAGTAAATCAAGTCAATAAATGAGCCACCTAATCATTTGCATCAAAGATTACCCTATCAAACAATTAAGTGCTCGAAGACATTATGCGACTTGCCAAGCTTGGATATGGGAGGGTTGATGCGGTGTCCTATTGGGTAGATCTTTCCCTAGGTCAAGAATTGTTTCCATGAGATCCCTCTCTAAGCCATATAAAGTGGATGAAGTGGTTAAGTGTCAAGACTCAATGGGCATGGGGTTCATGGCATACAAGCAATTGTAGTGTCTCATTCATGGGTGCCTTTGTAGAGGGTGTGTGGCACCTTCGTTTGCAATGCAATTTTTCCAAGCCCATCATTTTTCCATTCTTTGTTTCTTTAAAAAATTAGGGACAAGTTGAAGGCCATTGTCTTGGCGTGGTGTCTAGATAATGACAGTGTCACTCACAAACACCTAGTGGAAACGAGAAGGTTGGCTCGTGATGAGACCTCGTTTCTATCAGCCATGCAACTAAGAGCCATTACCCTGGCTTGGTGACCACATGATGGTAATGTCATACCACTAAATATCCATGATCATGATAGGCTAGCTCGTGATGAGACTTCCTATCCTCAAACTAACCCTTTAGGCATTCATAATCATTATTCTTGTGGGTCCCCCTTTTTCTTATAGATAAGAATTTCATTGCTTTCTTGGGGGATCCTCTGGGAGAAGCATATGGAAGGTTCATATATAGTCTTTTATCTTTTACCCAACAACAATCACACTGGGCCTTCATCCCGTTCTTCCCATAGAATGAGGGAGAACCCCTTCTTGGGTCAATACACCCTGAAGTCCCAAGAGATAAGGAAACGGGGGGGGTTAAGTGATGAAAAGTGGTAAGTATGGTCAGGAACGGTACGATGTATTTTCAAGGGAGTTCCTAGTAGCAAACCCATTCCCAAGGAAGACCACTTACTAGGGAACAATGTCAACCACCAAGGTGAAATAGGGCAAAAGGCATATTGTCCAAGCATATATCATGAAATATAAAGTAGCCTAAGATACAACATACTAGAATGCCTCAAATATTGAAATGAAACTCAACATAATACCCGACTTGTACCTCATGGAACAAGGCCCATTGCCTCTCGAAAACCAACTAGTGTAGTGGATGCCATCTGAAAATCTACGACCTCTATGGTGGTGAGAAGGTTCTCCATTTGTGGAAAAGCATATTGCTAGTCATCCAGTCTCTCGGCACTCCATATCTGCAACATGAGGGCCTTGATACATAATCTCCTTAGCTATTCCACAAAATGGGGATAACATCTGGCTCTTACATGGGGGCATGTGCTCGTCGTAGAGTGCATGAGAACCACAACATCTCCTGGTAGAATTGTGCATGCCAAAACTCAAAAAAATGAATCATATAATCTAGGGTGGTGATATCACCCTTTTATCCATATATATATATAATCCAAGATAAAAGCTAATCTAGAAAAGAAAAATTTTGACATTTTTTCAAAAATTTCTAAACTAAGCATGAAATCAATATGCAAGTAGAGAAAAATTAAATTTGAGATGCATCTAAACTAATATGAACAATCAAGATGCAGATGCAAGGAAAGAAAGATGACCTACCTACTTACCTAGGGCATGGGCCCTGAAGAAATCATGTGACCTGAAAATAAGGTTGGAGAAGAGATCCATCCACTGGTAATGGCATCTTTCTCCCGTCGAAGGTTGTCAGATAGTACCTTTCTTTATCAGACTTCTTCTTGATGATGTAAGGGCAAAGCCATGAGTTGTTATCTCGTTGGTCATACTCGGGCTTGCCCTTTCTCTTGTCCCACATGAGCGCAAGACTTCCTTCATTGAAATTGATGCAAGGTGTATTCTCAACACATGGGTGTGAAGGAGGCTCTGTGTGGACCATATCTTTGATGCTTTCTTCATGATTTTTACCTTATTTTTTCAAAATATGGATAGACCTTGGCTCCTTCTCATGGTATTTTTCAATTTTTCCTTTGTATTCATCTGTCCATGGGAGAAAAATATCTATGGAGTCTACCTGCATGAAGGGTAGCTCGGATGGATCATACTCAATAATCTGTGGGGGGACATCATAATTGTGTTCATTGATATAATTAGGGCCACTTGGATCCATCACATGTTTATCATTCTTTTCTCTGTTGTGTAAGATTTCATATGTGCCATTTCCCATGGGAATATATGCATGTGTAAGACTCATGCTAATAAAACCCCCAAGGGCAGAGGAACAAGTCCTCGAAAAGAGCATCCCCCAAGAATCCAGAACATTGATCACTAATATGTCCATGAGGAGGATGATATGTGGAAAATCAATCAGAAAAACCTCAACGTCCTCACACACCCCAAAGAAATTGACCTTTCTTGAATCAATACTGCATACATTACCATAGGGTCGGGTTGTCTTCAGACCAAGTTGTTCCATCACTTTCAAAGATATGACATTTGCTGAGGCACCAGAGTCAAGCATACAGTTATTCAAACTGGGGCCATTCATGCTTAATGACAGGTAGAAGGGAGGATTCATGTCCCTTGGCCGATCAAGATACATAGTGTTCAAGATGATGGGAGGATATTCCTTCTCGGTTGGCACCTGTAATACTTTCAAAATTTCCCTTTTCACAGAAGGGATCTTACACATCTCTGTCACTGCGACTGTCATATTCAGTTTTCCAAACATGCTTGCAACGTATTTATTTAACTGAATACCGTCTGCAGGAGTTGGATTAGGAAGCAATTCACGTACTGGAGGTGGAGGTGGTGGTGCCACCTTCTCTGCTGATGGAAGAGGAGTGCCAGGCTGCGATGGAGGGGTTGAAGCTTTGTTTCTTCTAGTGTAGGTCAGATATTCCCTCCTCCTTAATTCCTTCTTTTGATCATCTTTCAACTGATTCAAGGCTTGGAGTCTCCCCTATCTTTCTCCTCTTCTTCTGGCTTCATTGATCTTCTCTTGAGTGACTTGTTCCTCTTGGAAAACATAGATCATATCCATGAAATTCATATCATAGGGAGAATCTTCATCTCATCGGGGGAATTCATCT
The DNA here is from genome assembly GCA_010110895.2 of Picea sitchensis. NCBI lineage: Eukaryota > Viridiplantae > Streptophyta > Pinopsida > Pinales > Pinaceae > Picea > Picea sitchensis. The sequence continues at coordinate 3,710 of SNQJ01S0280083.1, read as the reverse complement.
TCTCTGTGAGGTTGTTGGCATGGAAGGCACCAAGCTTCTATGTCAACTATCCCAACTAGTTTCAAAGTATCCAAGGCCTTTGTCTCTTGTTGAGGCCTTGGTTTCCAACCTGTGGCATATCTTTGTTGTTTGGTAAAATGAGGTAGTAGTATAAACATGCGACAGGCCAAGTAGTATAAGTGTGCAAAATTTGGAAACATTTCAGCGGTTAATTAAAGAGTTATTCGAGTAGTTATATTAGGGTTTCTGCAGTGCTAATGGTTGAAGATGCAATTTTGTAAAAGTAGAAAGAACTACCCCTTTAGAGGGGATGCCCTAGTGGCTGAGAGGTGCTCTAAGCACAAGGAACACAACCCAAGTTGCAAAAAGTTAATACAACAAAAAATCATGTTTCCTTTGGGGGGTCATCTCTACAGAATACCAGAGGTAGTTTCGACTACTGTTCCACCTAAAAAGTGCCGCAAGGTAGTATCTCATACTGCAAAATTTAACTTCTTCACAATCTGCTCAAAAGAAGAACAGAAGGACACTGCAACCACTACAGCCTCGCCCCAAGCACCTTCTATCCAATAGAGGCAGGTCGACAAGGCTGCAACAAAGAGCAAAGATTCCTTTTGCACAACGTCCTCTCATGTATCTCGACTTGTTGAACAGCCTCAGCCTCAACAGGTTTGTGACAGACTTCCACAAACTGAGCAGCGCGACATGTCCAGCAAGACAAGCAACTCACCAAGATGAAGATTCAACAAACTCTTTTCCCTCTCCCCTGGGAACTCAACACAATGGAGACCATTACTTCCTAAGGAGGGAGGATTGATCCAGGTGGATATCGGTGGGTGGCCACCTTGTCCGACTGGCTCAAAACTGTTTTCTGGCAATTTACTATATTTAGTAGTTTTTAACTTCCGAGGCCATTTTGAGGGCCTAAATGAACTTTTTTCTGGATCGAGCTCCTCAATGATAACCAAAGACATGATTGAGCCCCCAAAATGAATCTCCTCGACGATACCTTTCCAACAAGCTATCACACGCCTAAAACGGAGATCGTATGCAAAAGTTACGACCCCGAGAAGTTGATGTACTAACTTACCCAAATGGGGCCCACATGACTTTTGGCACTTCATCTCCTAGGGTTAGGTTTTTGGATGTGTAGGGTTTTTGGAACTCTTGTTTATTGTAAAAAGGCCTTCAGAGCGTCATTGTAACCATCTTCTTGTGAATGAGCGCAACCGTCACATCTCTTCTCAGAGATAAGCCACCACCATTCTAGCGATTCTTTCACTCTGTATTTTTACAGTCTCTGTACATTTCTTTGATTAATAGAAATCGTGTATAACTGTATATCTGTGTTTATGGTTGCATCTCTGATACATTTCTGTTATATTATTGAATATCTGCGATATCTCTGTGCATTTCTTTATTATATCTCCGTTCTCATTTCGTGCCGAAAATAATCCGAATCAGTGGTATCAGAGCAGGGTGCTCTTGATCGTTTTTTCAGTGCATGTCCCCAACGAAGTCCGAGTATAGCAAGTTGGGTCTTGGGGTTGTCTCTCTTGAAGACAGTCGCTCTCGCACACCCAAGAAACCCTCAATGGCGGAAGAAAAGAAAAACGACGGAGCATACGATCCTATCAATCTGTTGCTTGAGCAAGTTCTCACGCGACAGAGGGACGAAATGATGGAGAATTTTTCCCACATCCATCAACGCCTGCCGATAACAGCAGGCGCATCTTCATCAAGCGGTCACTTTGGAGGCACCTCGCCTTTCAAGGTACAAGTTAATTTTGATATTCCTGTATTTGAAGGACAGATAGATGCAGAATCCCTAGACAAATGGTTAAATTTGCTAGAAGGTTATTTCTCTATTCACAAATTTTTCGACAAAGAAAAGATCACCTTCGCACTCCTTAAAGCTCTCCCCCATGTCAAACATTGGTGGGAAAGTTATTGGGAGCAGAGTTCCAGAGAGGAGTCTGAAATATATGGGGCCGATCCCACTTGGGATTGTTTTGTGGATGCGGTAAAGGAACAATATTACCCTATTTGCAACTATGAGGACTAGTACATGAGATGGACCACACTGCGGCAAGAGAGGGGCCAAGCAGTGTCGGAGTTCACCAATACCTTCCATACCTTGCACACCAAGCTGGGTATCAAAGACTCCGAACGACATTTGGTTCTGAAATACCATGGGGATCTACACAAATACATCCAAACTGAAATGGATTTTATGGACATCTCATCACTCGGTGCTGCCTATCGATATGCTGTTAAAATCGAGCAGAAATTTACGCACCAGAACAAACGGGATTTTGGTTCTGCAAATCCGCAACAACCTAAGAATGACAAAGACATCCCTAACAAACAGTCTCCCGAAAACCAGTCCAAGCCACATGAAAAGAAGGGTCACAGGAAGACAAAGAAGGACACCCGAAAATGGTGCAATTTCCACAAAAGCCCCTGGCACAACACTGATTAATGCCGCTCAAAACAGTCATTGGTGGTCGAGATCAAAGACAAGGAGCTGAACCCTGATTTAGAATCTGATTTTGAAAATACTGGTAAGGGATAGATCATTGACGCAGACCCCAATGCTATTGTCGCGATCGCAGCAATTCAACTAGAAGAACCAACAGATCCTGAAGAGAGGGGGTGCCTTTTTCATTCACCTATGTGGGTGAAGGGGACCCCACTGCATTTTATTGTTGATAGCGGAAGCCAGAAGAACCTCATCTCAGCAGAGGTCGTTAAACAGTTGGTATTGTCGACAACACCACACCCGCAGCCATACAACATCGGGTGGCTTCGCCAAGGACGAGATCTTCGTGTCAGCAAGCAATGTCGATTGTCATACGGCATCCATCCCTTCAAGGATGAGGTATTATGCGATGTTGCCCCACTGGATGTCTGTGATGTTCTCTTGGGTCAGCCATATATGTGGAAGAACCATCCTGTTTATGAGTCTTGACCCTGTAGTATCATTGTTACTTTGGGGGGTCATCTCTACAGAATACTAGAGGTAGTTCTGACTACTGTTCCAGCTAAAAAGTGTCGTAAGGTAGTATCTCATACTATAAAATTTAGCTTCTTCACAATCTGTTCAAAAGAAGAATAGAAGGACACTGCAACCACTACAGCCTTGCCCCAAGCACCTTCTATCCAACAGAAGCAGGTCGGCAAGGTTGCAACAAAGCGCAAAGATTCCTTCTACACAACTTCCTCTCATGTATCTCGACTTGTTGAACAGCCTCAGCCTCAACAGGTTCATGACAGACTTCCACAAACTAAGCAGCGCGACATCTCCAACAAGACAAGCAGCTCACCAAGATGCAGATTCAACAAACTCTTTTCCCTCTCCCCCGGGAACTCAACGCAATGGAGACCATTTCTTCCTAAGGAGGGAGGATTGATCCAGGTGAATATTGGTGGGTGGCCACCTTGTCCGACTGTCTAAAAACAGTTTTCTGGCAATTTTGACAATTTACTATTTTTAGTAGTTTTTAACTTTCGGGGCCATTTTGAGGGCCCAAATCGAGTTTTTTCGGGATCAATCTCCTTAACAATATTTGAAGGCATGATTGAGCCCCCAAAAAGAATCTCCTCTACGATACCTTTCCAACAGGCTATCAGACGCCTAAAACGAAGATCGTATGCAAAAGTTACGACCCCGGGAAGTTGATGTACTAACTTACCCAAACGGGGTCCAC
>SNQJ01S0280082.1:0-11423 GCA_010110895.2 Picea sitchensis | reverse complement strand
TTTGTGTTTCACTAGGCCTTATTGGATAACGCTTTTGTGTATGACTTTCAATTTTTTTTATGTTTATGTTGTTATCTCTACAATTCATAGCTTTATGTCCAAAATTATTACATGCATAACATAAACCAAAAAATCTAGTTTGATACCTGGGAGTTGAATATCTTCTGAAAGGAGGTTCTCTTATGTATCATTCTTCTTCTTGAGGCCTATCTGTATGTTGTTGATTATGGAATATGAATCTTCTCAATGGAGGACTGTCTCTATAATCTTCCTTGCATATCTTCCTATCCCCTTTGATTGTTTCTTCATATATTTTTGGATATGTTTCTTGCTATGTTGTTCAGGAGCTTGATCCCTTTTTTGTTTGATTGTATCCAATTCTGGACTTGCCAAGATGAGATATTTTACTCTTGATAATGTCATCCAAAAATTTTGAGCTATTTTGCATATTTTTATTTTGAATATCCTTTCTTAATGTGACAATCTCTGCTTCCATATTTCCAATGATCCTGTCCTTTATTTTTGGATTTTCTTTGAGTGATTCTTCAATTATTTTATCTTCTTCTATTTGAACCTTCAAATTTGTGATCATTTGTTCTAGTTCTTGAGTGTCTTCTTTCTTTTCTAGTTCCGCTTGTAGTTTCTTTTTTTTCTTCTTTTCTCTTCTGATAACTTTTATGGAACACATCAATTCTTCTCGGTAGTCAACTTCAGCCTCTTCAATTTCTTCTTCGACTTCTTCATATTCTTCTTCGGCTTCTTCATATTCTTCTTCAAAGTCTTATTTATCAGATTCTTCTACTACCATGAATATAACTCTTCATGTCTCACTGTCACTAACTTCATCTTCATCTAATGATGAGATGTCTTCTTTGGTGCATAAGATTTTATTGAAAACTTTCCTTGTAGTTCTTTTGCCTTTATATGTTTTTTTTCCTTTTGAGTAACCTTCATCATTTCTCTTTTTATTATGAGGACATTTGTTAGAAAAATGACCAATACCATCACAATTAAAAAAATTTAAAGGAAGCTTACCTCTATACCTACCGTCAATTCTCTTGTTCAGTCTTTTGACAAAGTTGGCCACTTATTCTTCATCTTATGAGACGTCACTATTGCTTCTATGTTCTTCTTGTTGTTTTTAATTTTGCTTTGATCTTTTGGATGATTTGAAAGCTTCTTCTTTTACATATGGATTTTCTTGTTCAATTCTCATTTCATATGCTGTGAATATTCCATGCAGTTCGCCCATGCTTATTGAGTTTATATCTGATGTTTCTTCTAGTGATGATATCTTAGGGTCAAATCTCATAGGAAGAGATCTTAGTACCTTTTGAACAATTACAGATTCTTCGATTTCTTCTCCCAATCCTATGATTGCATGCACTGTTTCATCGACTCGTAAGAAGTAGGATGCAATATTCTCATATTCCTTCATCTTTAGTTGTTCGAACTGACCTTTGTAAGTTTGAAGCTTTATTTCTTTGAATTTTGAATCTCCTTCATAAACATTTCGAAGATTGTCCCAAATCTCTTTAGAGGATTTACAATTGATTTCAAAATACAGTTTGGTGAATACAGTTTCACGGAGACCATTCAAAAGTGCATTAGTGGTTTTGGAATTATTCTAACCAAGTTTCACCGCTTTGTCATTTGTTGGTGGAACTAATGGTGTTGTGTATCCATCTACAATTGATTTCCAAATTTCAAATCCATGTTCCTATATAGATGTCTTCATCCTTATGCTCCAAAAAGCATACTTATGTCCATCAAACTATGGTATTCCATTTTTATACAAGTTGTTTCTCTCCATGATCGACCTTTAAGTGGTTAAATTGATTTCTAAAGGAACCTTCACTGATATCAATTGTTGGATTACTAAGAGGGGGGGTGAATCAGTAATAGAGAAATTATAATCCTTTTTAAACCAAATAATACAAGTTTTATATAAATGTAGAATTATCATCCAGTAACGAGAAATGAACAAATGAACAATCATACACATACATAGTATTCCAGTGTTTTACATGGAAACCCAAAGCAGGAGAAAACCACATAATGCTTTTTCTTTAATGTATTGAAGAATTACATTCATTGGAAGCACCAACTTCCTTTGTTTCCTAGCTACAACTGGAAGGAGGATCCAACCCCCTAGTTTCTTAGGCTACGACCTAAGGGAAGCTCTAACTCCCCAATTCCCTAGCTACAACCAGAAAGAGGCTACGACCCCCTATGTTCTCTGGCTACAACCATACAGTGGCTACAACTACTTGTCCTTGCCTTGTGAAAATGCCTTGAAGTAGAAGTAGATTGATGGAACCATTTCCACACTCATTGTGAGATATATCACTGTAAACTTGTACCAATAAACCTGAACCATGCATCAACCATGCATCAACCTGTACCTCAACCTGTAATCAACCTGTACCATAAACAAGTGCATCAACCATTCACCAACCTGTACCATAAACAAGTGCAACCAACCATGTACCAATTATGTACCAATCATGTGTCAACTAATCATCAACTATGACTCATCAATATGTACCAATGTCATCCACTATACACCTCATGTATGTGCCAACTCATCAACTACTTGTCTCAACCATGTACCCAACATGTACCTTAACCAAAATCCCTCATCAATTTCATCATCCAAATATGATTTGTAACTCTATAATAGACCTAGTGTATATGATCACATACCTACAAACCTTAACTTTAACAAAAAGAGAATAGCATTTTCATCAAACTTTTCTTTAGTCTCACATGACTAGTTTTGGATTAGACAACAACCCTAACTTGAAATAATCCTAAATTTGTATCTTTAATGAATAAAGATATGAAACTTATATACAATGTTCTTCAGTGTGTTTTATGTAATTCCTTTAGGTTTCACTACTTGGAACCTCTTATCAAAGGAGTTATAGGGAAAATGGCATACCTTGCTGAATTATGGCTTATTCTAGAGAGCAACATTGTAGAGCATGCCCCACATGGAATATTTGTTGAATTGATATGAAATTGTTACAAAGAATACTACAAACTATACTATAAACAACACATTTTTTCTTACAAAATTTGTATCTGTTATGAAGAAGTTATGACGTTTTTAGATGAAACACCTATTTTAGACTAATTTCAGAACTAGCCACAAACCCTATTTTCCATGAAGTGTAACTCCAAAAAAACAAGGAGCCGAAAGATGAATTTAAAAAAAAAAAATTGGATATGTTTCCTCAATGGAATAGCAATTTTATGGTCTAAATCATTCTAGAAAAACAATTATTGTGAAAATGGTGAGATGACCTATAAATAACATACCTTAGAAAGCATCATCAAAATAATTTATCCTTCCTTGAATTCCATCCTTCTTTTCTTCACCTTCCCTCAGAAATTCGGCTTAGATATCCTTTGGTTACCTCAGACACCTATAGATATTCAATATTCTCAAGTGTGATCTAAAATGAGAGAGCCTTGCCTCTTATTTATACTCTCCAAGTAGTTTCCTTAAAAACATCTTCTAGGTCACTTTGCCCACTTTCCTTATTTTAGGGTTAACCTTGTTCTAATTTATCCATTAAATTTATTATTTAAATAATTTAATTTGTATTCACTTTGAATTATAGTACACTCATCACTTCACTTTATTATTTACCTTCTAAAATATCTTAAACCACTTTGACTACTTTGACCTTTTGGGGATTCTAGATGACATATGAGGGTCCTCCAACTTCATAAGGCCATAAATCTCAAACTGTGAGGAATTATGTGACATTCCACATACCACCAGAAATGGAATGACATGTAATATCCATACATAATAGTATTACCTGAAAATATATCAAAACACATACCATTATCCATCAAACAAATGTGGGTCCATTACCCAAACCTAGGTTCTCCAAATTCTCATGGCCATACCTCTCTAACCGTGAGGAGTTATGTGACATTCGACATACCACCGGAAATGGCATGACAAGCACTATCCATATAGGATAGTTTCACTGAAAAATTCAATGACTTTCATCTCATTATTCCAAAAATAAGCATGGGTTCTCTAACCATACTTCTAAGATAACTCAATCCGCAAAGCATCTTCCCGTGAGGGATTTCACCATTAGGGGACCACTTTGGAGTTCATCCATTTGTAATTATTATCAACCATGACAAGACAATAATGAGTCATCTTTAAATCAAACAAACTTGTGTCCATTACCCAAACCTTTGTGCTACTGGACTTTTTTCAAGGGTTGACATCAATGACAACCAACCTTAATCAACAAATTTTATTCTCTATTTCAAGCTCATGTAAAAATGAAATCAACCTTGAGCACAGTTTGATTTCTATGTAAAGCTCATTAAAAAATGGAGTAGACAACCAATAATATTTTTTCACTTTTTCAGGCTCGTAAAAAATATATGAAAAATGAACTCTTTGGATTACAACCAAACATATTTTTATCACTTTTCCAGGCTCATAAAAACTATATGGAAAAGGAAATATTTGAAGTCTCCTTTAATCTCTTTTCAGACTCCCTAAACATGAAAATATTGTTGAGTGAGCTTGTTTCCTTTCACACTCATTAAAAGGATTTGAAAGGGCGTATATTCGGTGTAAGTTTAACCCTTTTTTAGTCCAGATGGACTAATTAAAAAAAAGGAATACTCTAGTCAACCTTGGATAGAAGAGTTATCTATTATATTGTTTCATACATTTTCGGGCTTGGGGGACTAATTTATGAAAAATAACACCCTTGGAGTCTTCTTTAAGACCTTTTTAGATTCTCTAAACATGAAAAGACTGTTGAGTTTACCTTCTTTGGGCTCGTAAAATTATACATTGAAGGACCCATATGGGATATATGGGATCAAACCCCTCCTTCTTCAGGTTTTCTAAACATGTGATGAGGGACTCATCGAACATGAACTATACCGAGAATATATTGTTTTCCTCGAGCTCATTTAAAAATAAAGAGATACTTGCCAATCATGGTGGGTGAAAAGCTTAAGGAAGTGGGTCAAGTTTTTGGAAAACATTATGGCAGTTGTCTATTGTCTCCCTTTAATATGGAACTTGTTTGTGTCTTGTCTTATAATTGGGTAATTTTCTTGTCTCTAAGTCATACCAGTCCTATGAGTCTTCATACTCATTTATCTCACTTGAAGAGTTCCCAGGTGATCGTTGCACTATGTTTTGTTCTATCTGTTAGTCAATTCAATGTTGTCAGGTCATTTGTCGTGCCTCACAATGTTCAAGGGAAGTTTCACTTCAAACAAACCACTTTGTAGTATTACCAACTTTCATACTCATGTAATCACATACTCATTTTATATATCATATTACATCACTTTCCTATGTTAGTTTCATGTCAATGATGGGGGAAACATCATGGCCCTCCTTCGGCGAGTTTGTTCCTGTTGACTTCAACAAATTATCCAGTAATTAGACTTAGAAACTAGTTAGTACCTTGGAACCTACATGCCTCAATGGAAGGTCTCCTCGCCTTCGAAATTTTTTTTACATCATTGGCCTATGATCAAATGATTCCATGAATGTTAAACTTTATCTCATTTATTCACAATTGTTGGAATGTACTAGGGTACCTTGGGATTCATTGTCATCATTAGTGATTTCCCTAGTAATCAAGTGGTTTCTACCATGTTCAACATTAGGAAATATATTCACATGGCTAGATTCGTACCATTTTGGGATTGATACGAAGACCCTGACAACTCCTTAGGAACCCAAGTTGTGATGGAGACTATTTGAGTACTTGTAATATTCTAGTATTGTCATCATATTGGCCATCTTACTGATATGTCTGTTGTCACATAGATCCATTTTATATGGGTCCGTGGCTATGTTTTTGTGTCATATCATAGCTCCACTGTGTATTCTTTCATGGCTATGACCCGATCGATTCATGGAGGTATGGATCCACATTTTATTTTTCATGGCCATATCCTTTGTCAATAATTTCATGGATCCACAGTGTATTTGTTAGTGGCCATGATTTGAGCCAGTTTATTCTGAGCATGAGTATGCCTACCTCGAGGCTAATATCTATATATTGTTTGATTCTTTTTTGCATCTTCTGACATGTTATCCTATTCCAACACACTTTGCACACATATTTTTAAAGTGTTTTGATGATCAAACTTTCTTCTAACCTCACACTTTAGGGGGCATCTATTGCAAACCTATTTGTCACACTTAAGTGAGGGAGTTTTTGTCATGATCCCTAGACATGTTGAGGGATAAATTTATCATATGAAGGTCAAAATATTATGTGCATATGTATTATTATTTTGTTTTAGGAAAGGAAATTAATTTAGTGTGAGAATCCACCTCACATCTAGTTTTCTAATCTCAAGGATAAGTTGAGAGTTTCATGGGTGGTTGAGATCTTTTCTAAAACAAATATCCTAATTTTATGGATGTTGAGAGATATTTACTCCCCAAAATCCTTGAGAAATATTTTCTCCCTAAGAACCTTGAGAGATATTTTCTCCCTAAAAATCTTGGAGATCCCAATTTAGTGGATATGGTGAGTGATATTCTCCTTGGATTGTTGAGTTAGTTATTAAATGGAAAATTATTTAAATTCCTTATGTGAGAGATTAGGAAAGGGAACCTGGGAATATCATACCTCTAATCTTGTGACATTCAAGTGAGAAGGAAAACAATAGTTCATAGCATCACACCTATTTTCTTGTTCCACGAAGGGGATGGAAAGGGAGATATTGGAGGAATGCTAACACAACATCACAAGATTTTAAGTTTTTCCATGTTTTCCATTATTAATATATAACTTGGCCTATTTTTTTTAATGTCTACATTGTTCATCTCATGAATTTTTATCTTTGTCTTGTTTAAGTCGAGCATAGATAAATATACTTTTGTCTAACAATATATAGTAGTAGAAGAGGATTGTCTCATCTCTTGTAGGAGGGATATTTCCATACTAAGAGCTTGGATATCAAGTTCAACAGTTGGAGCAGCGAGGAAAACCTACAGGAAAGAGGTAAGCCATCATATTTTCCTCTTTCTCTCTCTTTTCTGATCTCATTAATGAACATATAAATTAGTATTAAGGGGAAGATAGTGTCCATTTGTTTTCCTTATATATTGGATCAAAGGAAACCCAATCCAAGGGGACTTCAACCTATCTACAATGGGAATTTATCACAACAGTAGGCACCCAAAGTGCTAAAGTGTTTAGATAGAGAAAAGATGGATTATGATGGACCAGACCTTATCACTGAGAGGCGGGGTGAATCAGTGACATAATAATTCGATTAATTTTTATTTTTTTAATTCAATAAATATTTTAACACAATATTTATCGTGGAACCCAATTGGGAAAAACCACAAACACTTTTCTGTTAACTCCAAAATTAATTTTTACAATTTACATAGAAGGAATATGTTCTTCCTCTTAAATCAACACCCATTGATCAAGATGCACCCACACCCTTGTTCACCAAAACCAACTGGTAGGAGGTTACAACCGCCTATTTAGTTAGCTACAACTCACAAGGAAACACCTACTCCCCTATAGGCTCCAACCTTCCCTTGCACCACCCAACCACCCTTAGTTTCATCAATTTAGAAATAGGATATATAGTCCAACAATGGTCTTCTATATCAAACACTGGATATTCATGGCTTATGCTCTGTCTCATGATGTTCTATATCTTCAATAATTCTTCGACAAACACTCTTCCTCTCACAATTCTAACACGTTTATATAATCTTAAAACTGGTGTGAGTTATAACACATTGTTTCCTTTCATTTGGACCATTGCACCTCTTCATTTAAATTAACCATAATATCTGTTATTATTAAACCTTACCATGAAATCTTTTCATAAATTGATCATAGATATGGATCAATTTCATCTTTTAACTCAATCCCTTGCTTCTACAAATATTGCAGAAATTGAATTTTGAAGAGGCGCTTCCTTCAAATCATTTACATATGACCGTATATGCAAAATCATGAGCTTATTAACTTAAGAAATGTTCTCAGCACCTCACAACTTATATGTTTGTCACCCATGACTAGGGGCTAGAACCTAGTCCTCTAGACTTCGACCTTCAAGAGATTTCTCTTTTAGAATCATCCAATCTTCTGAAGTCTGAACTTCTTGAAGTGATTACCTCTCACATGGATGGATCCAATGGTTAGAATGAGTATTGGAACCATATCAATGGTCTAGATTTAATCCATACACTAACATTCCACTACTTTATCCAATGGCTATGACTTAATCAAAGGTTGATATCGATGACCATCATTATTTTGGAACTTCATCCTTCATGACTTCCAGCCTCTACAATCTTTCAATCTTCTGGAGTACATTTTGTTGAAGTACGTATTATCTATATACTCGTAGATCAGATGGTTATGTCTTAATATATGGTTGAGTGGATGGTCCATGCAACCTCGACAAGCCTCTTAGTTAATGTCCTTTTTATTTTTCTCCTTTTAGGATCTCGATCGTGAATCTTCCTTATCAACGGATGGTCAGATCATACTTTGGAGCTTCGGCTCTCCAGGACTGCGGGCTACTCGAACTATGAAGTAGTTAAATACCCCCAAAGTTTTACCTACCAAATAAGTCATTACATTGTGGTGACCTCTTGCTGTCAGTTTTTTAGTACACCTTATGCTATCCTTCCACTATGCTTGATCTAGTAGCCATGATTCATCCTGGAGAATCTCATATCTATGACCAACATTAATTCATGAATTTAGAACTTTGGTGCTTCGAGAATTTGTCTAGTAGGAGAAGTTGAACATCCCCAGAGGCTGTAAACCTAGAGTGACGTTAATGTAGGAGCATCGTTGGCAAGCGCGCAGAGGCAGGACCACTCAACACGTGGGAGTTCTTCCAGAATTTCAACATTGGTAGTTGCAGCCGATTTTGAAATCCTCCTTAACTCAGTGCCATAATTTACCTTTGGAGGCACGCTTGAACCAGTGTCGAAATTTACCCTTTGAGGCACATTTTGAAAGTCACAAGTGGAGCAGAAGTTTCCATTATGGCTCTGGATTGAGACTGGTCTAAGATAGCCAGTAGATCTAGTTTTTAGAGTAGATAAGTAGGCAGGGGAAAACCTAAAAAACAATCTCTGGGATTTAAATAGAGTTTTGGTATGTTCAGATAGGGTTAGCTGCAATACAGAGGGAGAGTAGCGTAAGAAAACCGCAAGTTAGCAGAAAAATCAAGCTTTCAAAGTTGTTGTAATTTGACTGTATTTTATAGCAATTTTGGCACTTGTGAATATAACAGAAGGAAAATTGATCCAAATACATGGAATGTGAACTGTTATTCTTGAGTTTATACTTTAAGGCTATAAAGTATACCGTCAAGGCATCCGTAAATATTTAAAGGAATAATTTGAGAATAAGAATTCAAAGGAAGGTTAAAGCAGAATCAATTTCTCAACTATCTATGTATTGCTTCCTGTTGTTCTTGGATGCCAATGTCTCTCTCAATAGCATCCCATGAACATTCTAACTCAACACGGTTAGTTGTTGTTTGTAAAATGGTATTAAATAAATTCAAGGCAATACTGGTATGATCTTGAAGGCCTGGTTCAATGTTGGGTTGTCTGCTACTTGGAACAGTCATGGAGGCTAAAACTTTATTTATTTGTAAAGGATTTTAATCAAATGTTACTTCAATTTTTTCAGAGATGAGAACAAGAAAAACAATTTTAAAATTCAAAACATTAATGTAAATACATTCGAGGTTGTTTCCTAGATTTGTAACAATTTTGAGAATCGTAAAATAACAAATAAACACTACAGAAAAATATGAGGCTTTAATCAAGAAAGAATCTCATATTTCGATATATAATAATGGAAKAAAACGAGGTTTCTAACGAAAGTTAAGTATTAAGGTACAAAAGATTTATAGGTCTTAAAATTACTAATAGCAATTTCAGAGGAAAAAACTGTAAATAATTTGATAACCAAACCAACCTGAACTAGAAATCAATGATGTAGATAACTTCAAATTGATTATTCATTAGAAWAACATTGAAATAAAAATACAACAGAGTATAATAAACAGGGTTGAAGAAAACATAGCTACAAATTTGCAGGATTCAGAATCTCGTTTGTGATCTATATTATGATGTATTTGAAAACTGTTATTACAAAAATGGCTCTCTCCAAAAATTCCGAAGCCCCTTCTCAGTCTTTAGAAACTACATTTATACATTTTCATCAAAATTTTCTCGTTGGTGACTAACCAAATTCCTAATATTATGGTTACATAAAAATAATGTCAATCGTTAAAATTTCTTTCTAATTTCTAATGATAAAAACATTTTAAAAGATTTTAAGCTTGCGTTGATGAACATCCTTTCTCCGCTTCAATACACTCAACACATTTCCCCAAAAAATTCACAAAAGTCCTGGGAGCATCTGGTATCTCATTTGCTTCAAATAAGAAAAATCTTTTCTGCAATTCGGGCAAACGATTTTCTATCATCTTTTCTGTGAATTTAATAGTTTTCAACTTTAGATTTGACATCACCATCCATTTGTTGATCTCTGTAATATTCATCAATTTAATTTTTGAAATCTTTGTTTTCATTTCCTCCAGCTCTTCTCTAAACCTTAGCTGGTGCTTGGCAATATTAATTTCACCTAATAATCCAGAACAGTCATCTGTTCCGATATTCAATGAAGCTCTTTCTAATAGATCGAAAATTCCCTAGCAATCATCATTGACTTCTCTTGTTATTCGTTTATATTCGGCCAGTTTTGCTTCCCACACTTTTATTATTATGTCCCCTTTAACCTGTTTAGAAATAGATAATTTCTTAATATTTCCAACCTCTTCCTTTGATGAGAAAGCCACTGCCTTCTGAAAAGTTGTTCTAGCTGCTTTCACCTCCCTTTCCTTCTAGAACACATTCTCCAAAGACTTATTTGTTTCTTGAAAATAATTCTGGACTACTTCCAGATTCATGAACACTTTCTGTTGTTCTTCCTCTATTATTAAATATATCTCCAATGCTTGTGTCCTGAAATTTTCAAGTTCTATTACCTGATTATTATTAGAAATAAGTTTATCTTGTAAATGTTTGTTTTCTTCTTCCATCTTTCGAACCTGTTCCTGTGTGACGTGTATTGTAAGTTTTGCCTCCTCCAAGTCTTTATTCATTTTCTGGATTTCTTGCATATCCTTTAGTCTATCTTGTTCTAGACCCTTCTGTATTCCCCAACTAATATTTCTCTCATTTTCTTTTAGTTTGTCTTGCAACTGAATTATTGTTTGGTCTTTCTGTTCGAGCATAGTTGTTGAATTGCCAACAGAATACATATTTGTTGATGCTATAGCACCCATTGTACCTACTAATTCTATAGTAAATTCTCCATCCTTGAGTTTCTTTCCAT
>SNQJ01S0280081.1:0-10300 GCA_010110895.2 Picea sitchensis | reverse complement strand
GGAAGCAAGATTGCAGAGTTAATAACTTTTCACAAGGTGTTCAGATTGCTACCAGATAAATTCCGTTGGATATATTAATTTAATATTTTTATTTTTGTACATTATATGTGGTGTTTCCAATGGATATGCACTCTCAACTCATGGAAATTCTACGAAAGGTTAACGCCCTCAAAGTCGATATGCATGACCACCTACAAGGCATCAAGGCTAGTCTACATGACCACATAGACAATTATTACAATAGTAAATGATCATTGACTCTCCTACAAGAGAGATATCTTATGGAAAACATAAGGGATGAATATAATCAAGAATTATATGTTTGGTATGATTTTGAGGCCGATTTTGATGCTTGGTACATGGACAGTTCTCATTTTTGGGATGAAAACCACTTTCATATTTTATTTGATGAATCTAATCCACATTTTGTAGAGAACCTCAATGTGAAAAATACAAATCCAGTTATGATTACTAGTTCCCATTATGCATATTCTACAATGATATTATTCCTTCTAGATTCAACTATGACCCTTTTCCACTATGTGGATGGATGTTATTATTTAGATCCGCATGATAGATGTCAGTCTTTGGAGCATCATTTTCAGTTGGTTATTGGATTTTGATACCTTGTGCATGGAGTTCACATGAGCACTCAAACATGGGACCCTAGTTTACAATGGTGGTTGGACTACTTCAGCATGGTGGCTTTCATTTCTACATGGGACCTTGGTTCTCTAGTATACTTCAGCACTATGGTCCACACTTATCCATGGGACCTTGGTATATGGTTGTACACCAAGAATTGAGGATAATACTTTCATAAGGGGGATGGAATGTTAGGTATCTAGAGAGGTAGTGGGGGGGGCAGAGGGTTCATAGTGATAATAGTGGAGGCCACTCAATGTAAGGTGGACTAGATCCACTATATTATTAAATAAGTCCCACTATGGTAGTTAGATATAATAATTGTAAGAGGACTTACTAGAAGGTTCTAATTCTAGAAGGTTCCTCCTCTAGGATGATCTTAGCTTTCTGGTAGCACTATATAAAGGGGTTCAAGCAATGTAATAGGATATGAACAGAAGTATTGTATTATGAGTTGTAGCTCAATAAGAGGATGCCCTCTAGAAGAGGCAAGTGAACAGGAGAGGATCCCTTCCATAATAGGATCCATTGTATGGTGTTTCCCTACCTCAAGGGTTTTCTATAATAAAAGTGTGGTTTCTTCTATATTTCACTCTAGATATTTTTTGTATTCAACATTTGTGGTGATTATATTTGTATATCTACTCAGGTACTTAACAATTGTGATCAAATATATTTGGCACTATTGTGATATTTCTATATTTAGTATTTGGTACTTAATAGGCTCATTGGAAATGTGAATGTCTCTAATGTTGATATGAAGGATCACCGACAAGATCACCAACCACTTCTTGTGTTGAACAAGCCCATCTAGGAAGCGATGGTGTTGGTGTTGGTTCATGTTCAATGGACTTATCTAGAGGAAGGTGAGAAGGTGTAGGTGGATTTGCATCCTCATTGTCATCATCTGAATAAGAAACCATAATAGGAATAGAAGAAATCATAAACGTCAAAGATGGTTCGAAGGAAAAAGAAGGCACTGTAATATCTGCAAGATGAACCCAATTGTAAATGTAAATGCAAATGTAATTAAGCTAGTGAGTTGTTTTATATACTTTTTGGCATGCATCTTCCATGATGTAGTGCATGCAGGTACTGTGCAATAAAATGATGAAATGGGCTTATTCCAGGGTACCGCGCGCAGCATCTTAAGTGTGCATGATATTGAGGCCAACAAGTCTTTGTGTATATGTTTTGTTTTATAGGCTGGTGAGCTAGTTATTATAAGCTAGGAGGCGTATGTTTGTATTATGCTAGAGAGCCTAGATGTTAAAGTACAGTGCGCCTATTTTTGTATATGTATCATAATTAATATAAATACATCGTTGCACGCAGAACGACCATGATAAAAGAGATGGGGCACTAAACTCCACTAGTTAGGGAAAGGGAGGGCCAAAAGTTAAGGAAAAAGGTGCTAAGCTAGGGATCTTAAGCCAAAAAGGAATATTATATTAATATTTATTAAATCATAAAGTATGGATAATTATTTTGTCCTAAGTTCTAAAGTTGGGGATAAGTGGGCCAAAGTAGCTCCCAACATGACAAGTGTCAAGTTGGGGACATGCATACATATTGTTGGGACTTAGTTCATTTTACCATCTTTTCCACCATTCTTCCCATCATTCCTTCCATCATTCAGTCATACATTCAATCATCCATGAGCATGCACACACCCATTGAGATATCCTTCATATCTTCATAACTGTACCTGAACCTATATCCATAGCCATTTTTGTGTTGGTGTATCTAGTTAGCTTGGGATTTGGATTGAAGAAGAGAGTTGTTAGGCCCGTGGAATATTGAAGAGGTGGTTTCTCAGACCTGTGAGCAATTCTCTGGGTGAGAGAATTGCTAGGAATTGATTTGTTGAAGGTGATAAACTACAGCTACAGTGCTCTAAGACTTCCTATCTGGCCTGTTGTTGAAGCCCAGAAAGGAAGTGGGGTAGCCGAAGGACTATTGAGCAGAGAAGGGGCACACTTCCTGGGTGGGATAGGGATTTGGTGAATGAGGGACTATAGGTTTTTAGTTTGAGTTGGCACCTGAGATGTAGTCTTTCCTGTTGTCTATGAGCCTTTAGCTTGGTTAGGAATCCCTTTACCTAGGTGGAGTTTAGTCCTAGATCGGGGGTGACTCACTGTTGAGAGTGATGAACAGTGTGGTATAAGGCTGGGAGGTTCGTGGAAGGTATACACATAGTTGGTGACATTCTTACCAAGATAAGTGCCAATTGTGTGATAAATTTACATGTTGCATTATTATTTACGTGTTTATTTTTATGGGTATTTCTGTATATGTTGCATGTATATGTTTATTGTTATTTCAGTGTGAATCTGTGTATTTATAGATGTATTTGTATGTTTATGTTTTATATATAATGCTTCCGCAAGAGTTCTGTGTATGTATATTTTAATTGCATGTAGTTCAAAAAATTTATGTGGCATAACTCAGTTGGATACTGGGTATGTTACAGTATGTTCCATAGAGAGAATGTAAGAGTTCTATGGTGTAGTGTGGCCCGACATGGATGGACAGGGACATTACAACATGGTATCAGAGCTTCAGTTTTCAACACTAAGCCTAGATGGGTTGAGTAAGTTAAGTTGAAGCAAAATTTCACATAGGATTTATTTTGAAGTGGCCAAATTTCAAGTTGCAGAACGTCCATGATAAACTTTAGAAACAACGACGTGGAATTGGGAAAGGCCTCAATTTATGTTGTTAAATTCACAGGAAAATTGAGAAAGTCGGCCAAGTGGTGAGATATTACTGGTTTAATATATGTTCTAGCAAATTCGGACCTAGAATTGGTTGAATTTGAAGTTACAGTGAAGCCATGACAGATGGAGGGAATTTAGTAATTAAAATTCTCAATTCGTGAATTGATTTTGGGAAAAACCCTTTCCAGAAACGTCAACCACAATGATTTGTTATTGCAGAGGCTGAATGGGTGTTATTGGGGTGAAATTGAGGAAATTTCATAGTTGCAGAATGTCTATGGTAAATTGGGGAAAAATTTAAGCAAAAGCCCCAATTTCTGCAGCGGAATTTACGAGGAATTGATGCGCATAAAAATGAATGTGCACAGGTGGGCGCACTAAAAATGCGTGATGCACAGTGAAAATATTGTGATAGGTAAAAATTTAGCACTGCGTAGCAAAGATATTGGCGTGCTAGTGCGCGCACTAAATTTCGGTGCCGTGCGGAAAAATGTTAGTGTGCGGGTGTGCGCGCTAAATTTCGGTGCCGCACGGAAAAAATTTAGTGTACGTATGTGCGTGCTAAATATCGACGATGCATGGAAAATGTTGGTGTACAGGAGAGCACACTAAATTTAGCATTTCACAGTGTGCACACACATAATAATGACACACGTGGTGTGTGCAGTATTGGCTGAGCACAGAGAAACTTTGTTGGTGTGTGCGTAATGTGGGTGTATGTTGTCATGCGACAATTTAGTTAATGGTGCACGAAGAGTATTGGTGCACGGTGGGGACGATCTGAAATCTGGCATGGTGTAGTGCATAAAGTATAATGTGTGTGGAATATCAGTGCACAATACAAAAACTACGTGCAACAGGTAATAGTGCAAGAACCAAAACTGCACGCGGTGGATATTTCCGCGTGACATAAAAGTAGTGCGTGCAAGTTATTGGCACAACAGAGAAGTGATACACGGTGGTTTTAAAGTGCGCGAAGAATGATTTACCTTGTGTTGTTGTTGTGCATGGTAAATATGGGTGTACAGGTAAATATGAGTGTACAGGGTGTACATGTTTGAAGGGTGAACAACAACAGAAAACCAACGATTTTTTACGACGTTTTATATCTTTTGAAAGTCATCTTTTTGCAGTGCATTTTTTAGGCCCTTAAGAGCGTTTTTAGGCACTCGAAAACCACAAGAATAAAGTGTGCAAAGGCACACTCTATCTCAATAGTTCAAATAAAAGAGCTCGGAGAGATCTTTCTAATGGTGTAAATTGTTCATCAAATGGAGTTTTTATGAGAAAGTTACAACACAAACAGTGGAGGGTAAATTTTAAGACCCATCTAACTTCAAAGAACCATAACTTTCTACTCTGGAATCAGATTGAGGTGCAGGAGTAGTCAATGGAAATATATTGAGCCATATAATATAGTCCCAGATCTGAATTAAATTTCTAGGCATGTTAAAAGTGTTTAATATGGAAAAGAAGGTACCTATAGCATTCCTGTTACAATATGGTATTTTGGTCTAGAATTTCAACAGGCTATAACTAGCATCCCAAAACCCAGAAAGAGATGAAACTTGGACAAATTGTCCATAATATGTGTATGAAGAAACCCAATTGATATACTACAAAAATTCTAATGGAGTTGGTAAAAAAATGCATAATTATAGCGCAGAGTTGTGCCAAGTTGAAAAATGGACAGAAAAATTAATGGACAAAATTCAAATAGCCATAACTTTCTGCTCAAGACTTGGAATTGAGAATGGGAATAGGCGTTGGAAAGCTATTGAATAGTAGACTCTAAATATTCACCCATAAAATTGATTTGAGAAGTAATTTTCATAGGGGATCATAAGAATAATTTTGATGCATTATTGGAACAAAATTGTACATAATTTCATAAAATTGTTCAAACAGTTAGTCTAACAAATTTTGTTGACTGCACATTTTTGAAGAGTTAAGAACTTTTAGTTCTTAACAGGTGAGAAGGTGGAAAATTTGGTTAAAAAAAAGTTGAGGTACTCATAGAAAGAGTTCTATGACGAAAATATTTCATAAGATGATCAAAAGACAAGACCTCAAAATGTCAGGGTATGAATCTGAGTGAAGCCATAAAGTCTTGGGAAGACAAGAAGTTCACTCATGTTAGTTAATTATTCAATGGAATCTGGGCATAGGAATAGATCATGTAGTGAATGAATTAGTGAACGCTCCCAAAGAAACCAATATATAGATTAAGAAATACATTGGAGTCAAATCTATTATAAAAGGAATTGACTATCATAATGATAGTAATGAGATAAAGAACGAGGCTTAATGCATCTATGGATAAAGAGTGAATCATATCCAGGGACTTGCTATGCAATTATAGAGTAATACCTCCCTTATGGTTATTAGAGTGCACATTGGAATCATGGTATGAAGGGCATCAATATGGCATGATAGAAGTGGATTGTGCAAGGCAGGTTGAAATCAGATTGGTCAAGACAAGGGAAAGTTATATCCAACAAGCATATCCAAGTGTTGATATGATCAGGTAAGGAAGGGATAAATCAAGTACCTCAAGAATGAAGTTGGTGTTAACTATCCAAGGTTACTCAAAAAACATGACTGGAATATAATTGGGTCATGTAAGAGTTGGATCAGAGGGATCCAAATAATATTGAAATGATGAAAATTAATATAAGCATAATATGTAGTTGCAAGTCCATGAACATGCTAGGATAATGGAAGAAGAATTCATGGGATAGATATCAAGTAAATGGGAATGCATGAAAACACCCTAAGTGGGAAATCAAGAATACTAATAGAGGATTATTGATGCATTCCAAATGTATTGAATATATTTCCACAATAGCATGGAGATGTCAAATCCAAGAAAGACTCAAAAGTGAAATGAATCTATGTAGAGAGTCAGTAAGGAACCATGATGAATAAAATGGTTATATGTATGGTTTTGAATGCAAAAGAGATGGTGCCTGAGAATAATCCATCTCAAATGGCATGGATCCATGAGTGGCATTCCCAAGGGGTGGAAGTATCACTTGAATTATGATGGTAAATTAAAAGCAGTATTAAGTGCTTTTAATTAATTCTCTACAACTAGAGTAGGAGGCATATGTCCATCCTTACAACATGATAATTGATTGGCTATGCAAAGCCAAGTTTGAGGCTAGTCGGAAAGTAGTGGAGAAGGGTGGAAGAAAACCCAATTGCTAATGTATTCAATTTAGAAAGAGCTGAAGTAATTCAGTCTGAAAAACAAATGGATGTTGAAGATCCAAAATATATAAGACATCATGATTGGAATTATAATTCATCCAAGTATGAGTTGGGATAGATGGATCGAGGAAGTAAAAAAAAGATGAAGGTTAATATTAGTTTAGTTTTTGCATGGAAAAGAAAAGGAAACCAAGAGTGATTTGGCTAGAAAGTGCTCAGGTTAGAAATTAGTCATGCACAGTGGTTACAATATGGACGATTTAGGAATCTGAAAGAATTGAAGATTTATGGGTTAAACAAGGAAAGGTGTTACACGAGAAAAATGAGTTGCTGCAATTACTGTAGCAGAAAGTATTTTATGGCTTGTTGGGACAACCATAAAGAGTGGGAATTCTTGCATGTTTGCAAGTGTTGTTGATAATGTTGCTACATATGGAAGGAAGAAACAAAAGGATGGAATGTTGATTAAAGAATGATAAAGAGGCATGAGAGATTTGATTGTCATCAACTAATTAGGTAGCATTAAATTAATTTAATGGAAGCCATGCAAGCAAGTATTTATCTTTTGAAATTATGTTGCATAATTGTCAAAGGGAAATTTAGGGAAGAATTTCCTAAATTTGAATTGTATAATACGTTGTATGACATTGTTTAATTGAATTGACATAATTAAGTTACCACTAGGTGTGGTAAAGTCTAGAGGCCTTTTATAGTATTAAATATTTTATCTTTTGAATGCACACACTGACATAGTATCATGTCTTGAATAAATTGGTTATGAGACGATAACCCAAGAAAATAAAAGATAAGAATTGGTTATAGGAATGATGCTAAGAAATCTAGTCATGTATGAGACCAGAACATGGTTGGATATGGAAAGTTATGGTTATAGAAAGGTTATGTGCCACACAAATACGCAATGAGCTTCCTACCATTAAATAAAAAATGGACTTCAACCTTTTTGCTAACACTAGTAAACACCACATAATTGTATTATTGTTGTAGTGTTCAGGTCGAAAAGGAAGGCATTCAAGTAATTGTGAAGACAATGGAAAGTTTGTGGAGTTTTGTCAAGACATTGGCCATATTTCTAATTTATGAATGGTGAGATACATGACTTAGATAAAGATCATTCCGAAAAATCAATGCAAAGGTGCATTGAATAAATAAGCATTGAGAGTTGCACTCATGCCTAGTAAGTGACAGAGTTTCACTCATACTTGATGGAATTGTATACTTATGTTGGCCCTTGAACAAGTTTTGAGGATTCTTGGTCATGTTTGAATGAATTTTGGGACTTCGATAGGCTGTCGAAGGCGGAGCGCAAGACGAAGTGAAGATCATGGGATATCAGCCCCTTTTAGGGCCCTTTTTGGGATTTGGGATTATGTAACAGGTATGGGAATGTCAGCCCATGGGTTCACCCATGCTTATGCCTATTTTGTATGTATAAATAGATGTTAGGCTATGTAGTGAGGATATAGAAGAAAAAATGGTTGATTTCTAGGGTTGGATCTATGTGATCAAGAGTTGTAAGTGCTTTGTGTATACTGTGTGAGACTTGGAGAGATAAGTGAAAGTCATTGTAAGAGATTGTGGAAGGTTGTGTGCTTAGATATACTCAGGGAGGGAGGATCTAGTGAGCTGCGCAAATCTCATGTCCTTTGTGGAGTAGGGTTTTGGAGGCTCTGTGCATATAACCTATTGAAGAAGCTAATAAAGAAGATGAAGATTTGGTGGACATAGTGCCAGGGTGGGGGTGAACCATGTACATGTTGTGTTGCTTTTCTTTTTGCAATGTGTTGATGTTCTTATATGTTAAGGTGATTAGTGATTTAATATATATGAATGATCTATTGATGCTTAGTTCTTAATAATAGGTATGGATGTTAGATCTGATTGATATACATGTGATTAGTGTTGAATCTGTTAAGACCTGATCTATTCCGTCATGCTAAGTGGTGTTAGATGCTAGATCTGGTTTAATACTGTGTTGTGTTGTAATTAGAGTTTAACTACATTGTAACTAAGAACTGAATATTGATAAATATAACTGTTGATTTCTTTGTTAAGTGATGAGAATCATAGATCTGTGTCCTAGCTAAGGTTGCAGACACTAGAGTCCTGCAACCACACCTACCTCTACCTCGGGTGAGACTTCATTTGCTTTGCAGGTGTTGCCGAAAGGGCCGGTAGTTAGGGTTTTGTTGGTGTGTTGTTGTAGCATTGAACCCTGGTTCTACCCCCATGCCAACAAATGGTTCTGTTGTCGAGACCTAAAACTATGATTGATGGGAACTGAGGAAGAATAAGCTTTGTGTGAATATCTGACCTGAAACTGTGATTGTTGGGAACTAAGGAAAAAGAAGCTTTGTGCAAAGACCTAACCTGAAATTGTGAGAGCTCTGTGCATAGATTTGTCTCTCTAGTGCACAGTATTCTACTTGATTTGTGAAGATCTGTGCTAAAGAAAGAAGTTTGATCTGAAGAAAAGAGGTAATATTTGAATGCTTTGTGCTCTGATAAAGGTAAGAATAGTGAAAAGTTTTAAGATCTGGAAGCTTTGTGCTCCTGTGAAGATAAGATTAGTGGAATTTTTTGTTTCTAAAGTATGGATCTAGGTATGTTTGATAAGATTTATCCTAGCTTGAAAACTAGGGAACTGATAGAAGAAAGAAGATTTGATATGAGTAGATCTGATAAGAATAGTGAAATATATGTTATACCTATGCATAGAGAAAATGTTTGGAATAAAAAATGGATGTAGGATCCTAGAAATAATTTTTTGCAGGTTGTCTACCATGATCCTAGCGCACATCACAGAAGAGGTTGGGGATCATTGAAGAGAAAGAGAGGATTAACCCTTTGTTACTGTTGCAGAAGACCAGGACATTTGGCTAAGGAATGCCATGGAAAAAGACCTAGTTGCCTCTGCTGCAAAGATCTGTAGCATGAAGTATTGGATTTCCCTAGAATGATTGCTAAGATTGAAAGAATGAATATGAACCAAGAAAACCCTAAGATAGATACAGAAACTGAGATTATGACAGAACCCCAGAAAGGATTAGAGAAAGTATTACTACAGATGTAAGAAACCTTGAATGATCATTGACATGTCAGTTTATCAGAGGTCTTTAAAGAAACAAAGTACATTGAAGCAAGAATAGGAGACATCGATATTGACTGTGTTCTGGATGAGGAAACACATGTGAATATCATGACCGAAAGAACTTGGGAAATTCTAGGAAAGCCTACTATGATTCCTTCATTGAGAGGAATATGATTATTTAGAGGAAAGTTGATAACCCTATGTGGAAGACCAAGATATCTATGAGTGCTCATGGAACTTCGACAGAGGAAGAATTTGAAGTTGTTAAATTTATTGAGAATAGTGCTCCATTTGATATGTTATTAGGAAAACCTTGGATTGAAGGAGATCAGGCCAGAAGAAAAGAAGAGGAAATCCTAGAGTAGAAGAAGAAAGAGTTAAAAGATTTCATGACTAGGAGGATTTTACACTTGATTGAAGAACAAGAGAACTAGGAAAAGCTATTTCCAATCAGATATTTTGATCTCGAAGTTGGAAGAACACTAGAATAACCACAGAAGACTGAAGTACCTATTCCAGATACAGATGAAGTATTACCCTTGATTTCTAGGAAGGAACCTCAACAACGCGAAGTTACTCTTACGAAAGAAGATAAGAACCAGAATGGAAAATA
>SNQJ01S0280080.1:0-11248 GCA_010110895.2 Picea sitchensis | reverse complement strand
TGACGATTCCACTTCCCCTTCCAATAGGTAATACAAGGACATCTGTCTTGGCAACTGAAACGCTAACAAATTTGTCATGATCAGTCTGTTTCTCTTAACGGATTCATAACTGAAGCGTTAATGTATGAGAAAGAAAAGCAACCCTCCGATCACTTTCAAACCTTATCCGCACCATTGGATAATCTTTATAATTCTTGCCTTTTAAACCAGGTTTCAACACTTTAATACACTAGTCCTCCTGAGCTTAGCTCCCGATCAACGTGACCGTGACTCCGTGACCACAACCTTACCCCGTCGGGGCTACGGGGTTTGTGATGCCTCAATGCATACACCCGCGTGATTCCTGATCATCCAAATCCCGACGTTCCTTTCATATGCTAGCCCTGCTGGCTATAGGCCTTGGCCCAAATGACCGTCAACACATGACCTCGGTCAAACCTCTCATCGGGGTTTCGGTGTTTTCGATGTCACCATGCTCATGCATACGGGATTCCCGATATCCCGATGCGCGTCTTGTTCGCCTTCCACATGTCCTCCATTGACTCCTGGGTGGCCCACAGTCTATATGCTTTATCGGGAAATCGCATATCGCGATTTCGCGATGTTTGATGTTCAATGTTCTTGTCAATACCAAAAACCCGATCGTCCAAATCTTGATGCTTCGTTACGATGACAGCTGGCCTCCACTACGCCACCGGTCCTCCTTCGTTGTTGTGCTGACATCTGGCCCCCACTCATCGGGGTTTCGCAGATCGCGATTCTGACTTGCACAAAAATCTTGTCAATGGGATCCCCGATTTCCCGATGAACAAAATGTTGACGGCGCCTTGATCTTCGACACCTATCCCTCAGATGGACGGTCCCGATCCCTCCGGGATTTCAAGACTTTCGATATCAGGTGACTTTGTCATTTCAAAGTCTCGATTGTCGATGCCTCTGCTGACGTCACACGTGGTTTGACACGTGTTAGATCCTGCCACGTGTCACTCTGATTCGTGACTTACATGTGCCTGAAGTGTTGAATCTGCCTGACACCTGTCATTCCCTTGTTGTGCCACGTGTCCCTAGCTGACGTGGTCTGCTGTCGTGAGTTGGATCAATGATCTAGATCAAATGTCGATTCTGATGGTTCAGATTCAATTGCGATTTCGCATATCGCAAAATCGGGGTTTTCGTTGCATTGTGTTCTTTGCATATTGAAATCCCGATCCCCGAAACTCCGATGAAGAAAATCAACGGTCCATATCTCATGCTTTCTTTAACAACTGTGATCAAATCGTGAAATCTCATATCGCGATTTCGGGGTTTTTGTTGTCGAGTGAATTGGACATTTCAAAGTCCCGGTCCCCGATTCTCCGATGGCTTATCTCTCTCGCAGCTTCTACAGATCTGACGGTTGTCGGCCTTTCGGAAAATTTGAATAGGATCCAACGATCACTGACTCTTCTCCTCCCTATTATTGTTGCGCTGCTATTCATTGCTATTGTCATCACTGCAACCACAACTGTACTTGCCATCAATGACAAGTATACGCTGATTTGTTGTCTGTTAACTGAATTTGCCAACAGATCCTAACCTGTTTCTATGTGCAATTAATGTACGTTGAGTGTGCTAGCACTTTCATTTTAAAATGGAGAAAATGCTTATTATATTAAACATATTAGTTTACTCGTGCTACACTTAGATTTTGATATATTTCTCCAAATATAAGCCACATGCAACTCATGGTATATTTGCATACATGGGAAAATGATTATTATGTTGATTGGTAATCCTTCGCTAGCAAGGTATGTGGGACATGTTATTTTGGTGTTAAGTATTAAATGGGCATATAATATTTGAAATAATTCAAGAGGGAGGCCCGATTCGATTTCGAATATGGAAATGATATGTTTTGTTGGATATACAATGATTGTTATTATATGTTTGGAATAAGGTTTTTGGAGGTTGGGTGCGCTCCATATTTGGTTGTGGTTGATGGAATTTAATGTGAAAAGAGGGGAAGCGACGTGAATTTACTGGACGTCGTTCTTATCCTACCTCGAAGCCACTACCTTCATTATTCTCCTCGCGCTTTTTTTGGTTGCTCTAGTTAGTAATGCCTCCATTGTGCTCGACCTTGGTAGAAAATAATTGTGCTTTGTTAATTTTTTTAGCATTCTTCTTACAGGTATGGTATTTTACCTCTTCATTCATGAATTGTTAGCTCTACTCCATATAAAATTGTTTTGTTTTCTCTTATACTTTTCATGCAGAATGTGTTTGTTTTCCCAAGTTTACAGTGGATTGTTTGTGGGCATTCTGGCCATGTAAGATACATTTCGATTTGGGTTTCTTCATGTTGGAATTTACGTGTTTCAACTGAAATTATTATTCAATATTCTATTATATTTGAAGTATATGGTCGTATGGCACCTATAGAAAAGCTGGTATTATTGAGTTGTTAATTTTGGAAAATGCCTATGGGTGAATCTGTTCGGTTTCACTCATTTCATATGACTAATTTTGAGGGTTTCCTTCGTAAAAGAAAAGCAACAATCAGTTTTTGTGATTATTGTATTGTACCCTTACTGCGTATCCACACTTTTGAAGTTTTGCAACCCTTTTGTATTATCCTTACCACTTTTTAAAAAGTTATGGAGCCACGTGTATTGTCTTGCGGTCACTTTGGGAAGTTTGTGAAGAATTTTTTTTTATGGGAAGGAAATGTTTTGGATTTTCTTGTAGCCATTCCTCGAGACTTGTGCATATTTGTCTGCTCCAGGCCTTGATTTTCCCATCCAATATACGACCAAGTAAATAAATGCAAACCCAAGCTTGAATTTTTTTTTATGGTCTTGACCCAATAGTGGGAAGATTGGTTAGACTCGAAAAATTGTGGCTCGCTTGTTGTTTACCCATGAGGGAATTATGTCGACTTGAATTTGATGTGGGTTTGATGCTCACCAGGTTTGCATTGGGGTTTCGAACTCGATTTGTTTTTGCAGCTATTATTTGGGGTTGTAATGTAAATTGTATGTGATGCACAATTGAAAGGTTTTACGACTGTTTTCCTCTCAGCCTCTCATGCTGACTTGAGGCATTCTAGTTATGGTTATGACTGAGTCAAATTTATTTATCGACAATATCATGCAAAATGCTTTACCATTTTAAAGGATATCTATGGTTTAAAAAATAAAAGAGAACACAACTTGCAAGTTTGATAATTTTGTAATTTTCCTTGAGATTGGTATTGGACAGTTTAAATAAAATGTTGCCATATTGTGGATATTGTATGTTAAAGATAAATGGTGTCTTCACAAACAAAATGTCATGGATATTGTGTATTGAAGTTTAAAAAGAATTTTGTGGCACAAACATAATTTGATAGGTGTTTTGGAAATAAATGGCCATGGTAAACAATGGATATTCAAATAATTTTGTGGATATTTGAATGATTTTTGTTGAATAATGGAAATGTTGATTTGAAAGTCAATAAATGTTATTTCTTGTAATTCCCTTATTTTTCTCATTTTTCGCTCATTATATTCCCACCACTTTCCCGGTAACATTTAATTCATCCCTTGTTTTGTTTTCTTGAATTTCATTTTCAATGAAAATGGATTAAAAAGGATTGGATGATGATTTCAATTGAAAAATTTGATGCAAAGACATTGTTTTTATAAAGAAAAGGCTTTGCATTTTGCTTGAACAATATTCATTTGTTGGTTCCCATCCATGCTATCATTTTTCAATCATTACAAGGCCCCCCATCTTCCCAATGACCCTATCATTCCCTGTTCAATTGCAATTAAATATTGAATTCGATATTTGTTGGGTTGTGTCAATGGATGGATTGCATATGCTTATGTTGTGAATGATAGAGACAACATCTTGATTTTATTTAGGTAGAGTATTAGTGAATGAATTGTTAAAATGTTTCATATTCTAATTGTAGTATTCCTTCAGGATGAGTTTATTTAGCAGGGGTAGTAATGGCAGAGGTGAAAATAGAGGTAGATGAAATAATTGGCAAAGAGGCCATAGAAGGCCACAATTTTCAATACATTTTGATGTTGATCCACAAGAACTAAGTCAACTTTTCGAAGCTGGGTTTTCTAATCTAGTTGGCCAAGGAATTCTACAACCTAGACCTAAGAGGCCTCCTTTCCAGCCACATCAAAATTTCTCTAGTATATGTGTCCCCTCTCATGTTTCTATGCATCCAAAACCACCTTCCAATGATGGCTGACAAGATATTGTCCATTAGCCTGTTGCATATCATAATGGTTGGCCTACAGTATTGTTTCCATTTCCCCCTCCTCCACCGCCATTCAACCCAAATTCCTAAGATGATCGTGTTGTCTCGCTAGTACACTCCTCTCATGCAAGCAATATATTAAAAAATTTCATTCCCGAGCTAGAATTAGATAAAGGAAAAGAAGTGGCTAATCCCTCCAATTCTTCCAAAGACTCCTCTGAAACAATGTCCTCTCATCTCCACCTCAAATATTGTTGCTCCCATGTCAACAATGAAATCCACCCACAAGGTTCCAATCAATTGAAGGATGTTGCACAAGACAAATCAGAAAAAGGATCAAAAGAAGGCATTAATGAAAAGAGACAAAATGCCTCACAACAAATATAGGTTTTAAGGCTTTGTAATGTTATTTTCTTTTGAGGACAGTTTTTATTTGTACGATGGCATAATTTTTTGTACAACAAACATACATTTAGATAGAATGTTTTGGACAGCATGGATATGATTCTTTTTTTGGCTATAGTCGTGTTTTATTTTGATACTAAAATATTTGACTATTTATATAAGGATGGGAGTTACAAGTCAAATATTTGAGTTGATTTTTGGGGTGTTATATTTCATATTTTGATGATCATTAAAGAAATGAAAATTGGAGTGACAAGGCACCCCACCTATTTAGTTATTATTTAAATAGACCCTTATTTATGTATTATTATTTATTTGTCTCAACTAATTAGTTAAGCTAATTAAGCTTAACAAAAGAAAGGTAGTTTAACTACCATAACTTATTGGGAAAGAATAAAAGCTCAATCAATTGGAGAGACAAAGAAGATAGAGAACATAATGGGAACTTCTAATATAAGGTATCACTTTCTTCATTTATTCTGAGTTTACTAAAAAGCTAAACTATCATGATGACAATAGGGTCGTATTGAAGGCAACAGGATTCAAAACTGAATCATGTATTTCAACAACTTGTTTCTATAGGTGTATGATCTGTCTTTGGCAGTCTGTGTGTTCTTGTTTGTTTATGAATTAGATTTCATGACTGATAAAGAATAATTTGCAGAGTCAAGTGACAACATTTTTATGGCAAGTTGATCCAGATCTTTAGCTTCAATTTTCTTTTGTTGTTAGATTCGTTTTGTATGGTGCTCATCAGAGACTTTTAAATCTGAATTTGGTCCCCACCCTCGCAGTGGTTTGAAAAGAGAATTTGTCTTTGTATCTCAGAATGAAGTTAATATAAAAATCAGATTTCTGATTTCGATCTCACATGTGTATCTTAAAGATATTTTTTATATTTTTATTTTATCCTTATCTCTTATCCATGTACACACTTATGTATATTTTCACTCTCTTTCTTTTGCACAGTTACATATAATATATAAAATCAGCCTTGGTCCCTCGTACATATTACCTATGGATTAAGTGATTGTTTTGAATTTAAGGCTATAAACTCCATGTAACATTCCCAACTATCTTGCCTTATCCTAGCAAGATATGAAAATGTTTGAGTAAGGTTCTTCGTACCTTTTCCTCAACACACTCCAAAAAAAATGTTTGATTCCCTATCAGGATTATATGAAGACAAGAATATCAACCAGATGATGACATTGAGGGTACATTTCAAGAGCGTGAAGATGCAGAGTTTAGAAACCGTTCAATCCTACTTCATGAGGGTGTCTCGAATAATAGAATAGTTTGAAGCCATTGAAGGAACAGTTGAAGAAGTTGAACTGGTGATGACTACATTGACTGGTCTCTCAAGATCTTGGGAATCATTCATTCATGGAATCTGTTCAAGAATAAAGATAACATTTTTTAGTAGGATATGGGAGGATTGCACTGAAGAAGAAGCTAGATTAATAGTAAGAGAAGAGAAACTAGGAGATGATGAAAGTCAAGCTCTAGA
Source organism: Picea sitchensis (assembly GCA_010110895.2). NCBI lineage: Eukaryota > Viridiplantae > Streptophyta > Pinopsida > Pinales > Pinaceae > Picea > Picea sitchensis. The sequence goes on along the minus strand of SNQJ01S0280080.1, from coordinate 5,093 downwards.
AACACATGCAAGAAAAGGAAAGAGCAAGAAAGAGGTTCACTCCCACAAAAAGTCTCAAGGGTCACAAAAGACACAAAAGTTTCAAAAAGATTATTCAAATTACAAATGCTACATCTACCAGAAGATGGGAGACATTTCAAAATACTATCCCCTCTCAAAAGATCATGTCAGAAAAGGAAAGTATAAAAGACATCACACTCATGTCGTAGAAGATGATGAAGATGATCAGAAGAAAGCCAAAGGATATGAATCAAGTGAAGAATATGTTTTGATATCAGATCTTATATGAACAGTTACTTATGGAAGTGACACATGGAATATTGATAGTGGTGCTTCTAAGCACATGACAGGTTACAAGGATTCTCTCTCAAAATTAGTTCAAAAGGATTCACCTGATAAGGTGAATCTTGGCGATGACTATCAATATCCCATTAAAGGAGTGGGACATGCATCTTACATATTGGATTCCTGAAAACCTGTGAAGATGAAGGATGTTTTGTGTGTACCTGACTTGAAGAAGAATCTTCTTTCTATCTCAACAATGGATGAGAAAGGATTCAGAGTTACTTTCGTTGATGGAGAAGTTCTCATGTGGCCAAGAGGAAAAAATATTAATGATGTTGTTGTGATTGTTTTTCAAGAAGGAGGCCTATACAAATTGAAGGGACAATCAGATTCAACATTAGTTCACAACATCGTAAATCCAAGTGAGCTATGGCATAGAAGAATTGCCCACATACATTACAAAGCATTATCGATCGTAAGCAATTTGGTGGCAAGTTTTCCATAGATTTAGGAGAATCATGAAGGCATATGCAAGGGATGTGCACAAGGCAAGAATGTGAAGAATCCATTTCCAAGAAACAATAACAAAGCCAAAGGAGTCTTGGACATCGTGCACTCATACGTATGTGGACCAATGTCAACCACTTAACTTAGCGAGTATGTATATTATGTTTCATTTATTGATGATTTCTCACGTAAAACTTGGATTTTTTTCTTGAAAGCTAAAAGTGAAGCATTTAGCAAGTTCAAAGAATTCAAAGCACTTGTAGAAAATATTTCTGAAAAATGAGATAAAGATCTTGAGGTCAAATAATGGAGGAGAATTCACCTCAGATGAATTCGAGGCATTCTACATAGAAGTTGGGATTAAGAGGGAGATCTCTACTCCCTACAATCCTCAGCAGAATGGTGTGGGAGAAAGAAAGAACCGAACTATCCTGGAAGTAGTGAAGGCTATGATTGATGATCAATACTTACCGATGCATCTATGGGCAGAAGCAACTAGGACCATTGTATATGTGTAGAACATAAGTCCCCACTGTGTACTTGGGAATAAGACACCAAAATAAATGTTTACAGGTGAAAATCCAGAGGTCAACCACCTAAGGATATTTGGCTTTCCAGTGTATGTACATGTTCCCAAGGATAAAATATCGAAATTGGACTCTTTAGGCAAGAAGGGCATATTTGTTGGATATAGTGAAACATTGAAGGAATATAGAGTCTACATCCCTGGTCATCGATAGATTGAGACGAGTACAGATGTCACCTTTGATGAGGATGAAACTTTCAGCAGATCAAGGCATAATTGTACAGATGAGGTCCATGATGAGGAACCTAAACCTCCCAAAGATACAGATGCATGAAATGATGTTGCACCAGAAGAGTGTTCTCTAGAAAATTATGATATGGTAGAACCACAAAGATCTACAGATTCAACCCGAGAGATGACTACCAATAAGAGAAGGCCAGATTGGGCTCGAGAAATTATTCAGGATGCAGAAAAGTATGGTGCTCCATATGGATATTTCATAGAAAGAAAGAAACCACAACCATATTCTAGTTACATGGCATTGTTAAGTGATATCATTGATGTAGAGCCTACTTGTTATGAAGAGGCTGCAGAGAAGAAAGAATGGAAGGATTCCATGATTGAGAAGTACGAGTCTATCATAAAGAATGGTTTTTGGGATGTGGTTACAAGACCAAAAGAGAAGACAATGGTGAGTTCAAAATGGATGTATAAGACAAAGCATTTAGCAGATAGCAATATCGAGAAATATAAGGCAAGGTTCATGGCTCATGATTTCTCCCAGAAAGAAGGAATAGATTATGAGGAGACATTTTCTCATGTGGTGAGATACACTTCAATTAGAGCTATACTTGCGATAGCTGCAATAATGAAATGAAAGGTACACCAGATGGATGTGAAGACAAATTTTCTAAATGGTGTAATAGAAGAGGAAGTGTATGTGGAGCAACCACTAGGTTTCGAGACACATGACAGGTAGACACGTGTGTGCAGGTTGAAGAAAGTCTTGTATGGATTGAAGCAAGAACCCATGGCATGGTATGGTAGAATTGAGAGTTTTTTTATGAGCTTGGGATTTACCAAGAGTAAAGTAGATTCCAACCTTTACTACAAGGTTGTGGATGGTAGACTAGTGATATTATTGTTATATGTGGATGACCTGTTTCTATAACAGGAGACGAGAATATCATTGTTGAGAGTAAGAGGAAGATTTCTACAGAGTTTGAGATGAAATACCTGGGTATGATGCATTATTTCTTAGGTAAAGAGGTATGGAAAAAATCAGATGAGATTTTCCTTAACCAAGGAAAATATATTGTATAAATCCTGAACATATTCAGAATGATGGATTGTAAATCCTTGTCTACACTGATGGTGACAAACCTGAATTTATTGAGTGATACATCTTTAGAGACAGTGGATGCCACCATGTATAGACAAATGATTGGATCATTGATGTACTTAACGAATACAAGGCTATATACATGTTTTTCAATGAACATGTTGAGTCAGTATATGGTCGAACCTAGAGGTGTTCATTTGATTGCAACAAAACATGTGTTGAAATACCTGAAAGGTACAGTTGACTATGGACTCAAATATGTTTTGGATCGTGAGATAAGACTACAAGGCTATATTGATTAATATTGGTTCGGTAGTGTCACAAATTGGAAGAGTACATATGGATGTTGCTTCAGTTTGGAATCAGCTATGATCCCATGGATCAACAGGAAACAAACTTGTGTGGCACTCAATTCTACTGAGGCGGAGTACATAGCAGCATGTTCAACTAGTGGTGAAGTAGTGCGGCTTTGAAAGTTGCTTGAAGGATTGTTTGATCTCTAGTTGGAGGTGACTTGTATCTTGTGTGACAACCAAAGTTGCATAAATTTGTCAGAGAATCTTGTGTTTCATGACAAGTCCAAGCATATCGAGATCAAGTACCATTATGTCTGAGACATGGTGCAAAAGGGAGAAGTGAAGCTCTAGTAATTTTCTACAGATGAGCAGGTAGCAGATGTGTTGACCAATCCTCTGTCATGGGTGAAGTTCGTGTACTTAATGTACAATCTTTGTGTGATCCAAAAGGACATCCATAGTAAGAGGGAGTGATGAGTTACATATTTGACTCCAAGGACAACAACAACATCATGTAGTCATTCATCGAAAAATTACTGACAGTGGCACCAATCAACAAGACCTTGCACAAGGTTAGCAGATGTCAAGCCTTCAGGGATGGAGAGTTCTCCCATATTTTCAAGTTGGAGGTCCAACTTGTGTGGTTGGAGGTGTTTCCTAGCCTTGATCTAGATGGGTAGTGTGTGAGAACTACATCACCTAACCCTTGTGGTTAGATGCCTAGATTCAGTGTGAGCTAGATGCCTGGTGTGCCAATCAGAAGGACTAGCCTTAGGGATAGATTCCAAATTTTGTGTGAGTTCGCGAGTTTCCTAGTTCTGTGTGAAATAAATTCCAGATTATGTGCAAGTTGGTCTAGTTCTGTGTGAACTAGATGCCATATTATGTGTGAGCTAGCAAGTTTCTTAGTTATGTATGAACTAGATTCCATATTATGTGTGAGTTGGAGAGTTTCCTAGTTCTGTATGAACTAGATGCCAGATTCTGTGTGAGCTGGCGAGTTTCCTAATTCTGTATGAGCTAGATGAAGTCTTGTGATGACATAAAGCCTGAAAGAATGATGAGACCCTGGATGCATGACATGGTTACAAAAAATATTCAATATAGATTCATGGAAAGTCAACAATTCAATGGTCAAGTGTACAGAAGTGCAGAAGCAGTAGTGATGATCACGCCAAAAGAATACCTTCCTCGCTAATAGGGAATGTTCAAGTTTTGGGTAGCATCGAAAGATATTCTTAATGTATTTGTATTGTATTTGACCAAGAAAAAACCCTAATAGAACAATATTATATTGTATTTGTAAAGTCGGCCCTATTGTGCCTTTGTAAAAATCAAATGTAAAATATAAAGTGTCATATTTGTAAATTCGACCTTGACTTAATTAGAGGGTAGTTCAACTTGTATTTATAAGAGGCTAGGTGCCTCATTTGAAGAACACAACAAACAACTAGCTCTCTCAAGACAAAAAGTGTGCAAGTCTTAGGAGGATACGTAGCTATAGAGTAGGATTGTTTTCGTGGAGGGTTTTGCTTATCTTTTGGAGGTCTATCTTGGTATAGTGGTGTGATGCCCTATTCTAGTTAGGGTTTTTGGTTTATCTTCTACTTATATTATGTTTCGTGAGGTATCTCCTGGAGAGAGACATTGTACTTCTTGATGAATCTATATTGAAGAAGCTTTGCTTGGTTTTCTTCTCTAAGAGGGTTTCCCAGGATAAATATTATGTATATTGTGGATGCCTTTCTTTTAGTGATATTTATGCATGCAATTATTGTTCTAATTGTTAAAAGTTAAAGAATACTAAATATAGTTAATTGCTTAAGAGAAAATTCAACACTTCCATGGATTGGGTTTGGCTTTTCCCAATTTATAGATTGTGCGATAACGTTTTGGTGTCATTTTCGGGGAGGATTTTGAATCCTCTTTCGATCCCTAACGAGACTTTGGCAAGCTTTGATCCCAAAGCCTTCGCCCATATCTTTCCTAGAGACTCCAATTGAGGGAAGTTCCCTTTCCACTCTTGATGAGATTTTCATAAATCTCATCTGGTGACTCCATCATGAAGCAAACTTGAGGGAGGGACTACCCTATTCTCCACCTATACCTAAGAATCCTAGATATTCACCTAAGCATT
>SNQJ01S0280079.1:420-11248 GCA_010110895.2 Picea sitchensis | reverse complement strand
GAACCCATTCTTAGTCTTCAGATTGTATCTTTATAGATTTTACAAGATGTTCTCAGATCCTAAAAATATGGATCTGTTTTGCTAAAAACAGTAAAGAAAACTAATTTACATAAATGTAGAGATAAATCCTCAAAATATCTGTTCAAACCATTGGTGAAGTGATGACTAGCCTTCCAAGGCTCCTCCGTTTGGCATCATAAAGATTACAAATTCGAATTTGATGAGCTGTTCTATTCATTCCTAATACTCTGCCTTCAAAAATGACCAAAACTTAACCAAAGACTCCTCTTTTGACTTGTCTTTCCCAAAATAACCTTTGGATTTGATGGAATAATCCACCACCTGTCTAGTCCAAAAGGTTTAATCTGCTTTTAATTCGAAAATTCCAGATCTGGGCGAAATTTGTAACATTCTGGCCGTTACAGGCTTTCCACAACGCATAGCCCGTAAAAAACGCTCCTTAGATGTGGAAAGTCACCACTTTCAACAGCTAACGGGTCATAAAATATCGATTTGCGCTGTTGAAAGCGGGCAGATTTGCAAAATCGAATTTCTCGGTCATAGAAAATCCGTTTTTCATGTATGAATAGTCGATCGACATCTAGAGAATCTCAGCTTCCCAATGGTGTTGTCAGATATTAATTTGGAGCTTAGGAAGGGATTGAAAAGTTCCATGCAATTTTAAGTATCATTCTTTCCATTTGCAATTCAAAACCCTAAACGGTCCTTTGTGAACAATGCCTGATATGGAACCAAAGATTTGATTTGAAATGTGTATGAGCACATGTGATTCCTGCTTTGTGCAGCAATGGCCCATGGAAAACGCCTCTGCCAAATGCTCGCTTGCCATTTTCACCAGCGCGCGACCCCTTTGAAAGCCCCTGTTAGTTGCGGAAAGTATGCACTTTCCACAGCACACCGCTTTTTATAAGATACTCCTTAGCTGCGGAAAGTAATAACTTTCAACAGCGTGCCATATCAATTGAAACCGCTCCTTAGCTGTGGAAAGCATGTACTTTCCACAGTGCGCCACCCGTGACTGATTGTCAAACCTTTTAAGATTTGTCACTTTCAACAGCACGTCAACTGATGAAAAGAGCTCCTTAACTGTTGAAAGTGGGCACTTTCCACAGCGCACAATGAATCTTTGAAAACACGTTAGCTGTGGAAAGTAAAAATGACAATTTTGACAAAGAAGACTTAACAATCCAAATTATTTCTAAGTCAAACCAAAATCTAAAATTTTTCTCAGCTATAAAAACTCAAAAGTAACTTGAGGTCGCTACCAATAGCCATGATATCCACTACAAAATTCAACCGAAAGAACGGTTTCATTTTGGGAGTTAACAGATGGTACCCACTCCAACCTTTTGCTGACTATTCATGGCTACATCAGGTTGGTTTCCTATTTACAAATTGCATTTGATAAAAGAGTCTGAAACCCATGTTCTCACCTTTGAAGAGACAAGTGATAACTTTTCTATAAATTACAAATAACCAGATCGATGATTTTATTATGGATACATAATAGAAAAAGATCCCAAGTGTTGGTAGCTTCTTCACAAGGAAACTATCAAATTTTTTGATCAAGGAACTTTGTTGGATTTCTAACAAGTTCCTTGACTTTTAGACGTTTATCTCTGACACCTCACATTAGACTGCAACTACAAACATGTTTCCCTTTTACATCAATACTGCCACAAAATATATAATAGATATCAAAAGCTCCACCCAACAAATAATTAGAAAAATAACATATGCCCCTTGGGCATAGGCATTCAAGTTAACATTCCATAAAAAATCACTTAGGTATGTTGTGATAAGTCTCATGATATTTTGTGGTAATATCTGCTCCGCCTTCAACACCTGAAAGCTCCAAGTTGAACTTTTAGCTTTGATCCTCCACTTGAAAAATAGTCTGATAATTGGAGTTAGAGCTAACACTTGAGTGCATGGTTTGTATTTGGACATCCAAGTCTGACATTCGAAAATACAAAACAATTTCATTGCTAGCATGGATCATTTTTCGTCCTCCTGTGTTGGACAACCTGACAGTTGGCATCATTTACTTTTGAAACCTTTGTTTGGCGTTCTCTTGGACAATTGAGCGATCTCCTTCTTTACACTTGGTGTTTGATCTTATCATGCAAAACACTGCGTTTAAATTTTATTTATTGCATGGGGTTTTAATACCACATCGACCAGGAAAGTGGATATGTTATTGTGTATATACACCACTTGTCACAAACATTACAGATGTATTGTGAAATTTCCCATGGGCTCTTCCCTTGGTGTTTAGCTTGTGTATGTCAAGCTTTTGGTGCTGACTTATGTGGTATTGTATGACTTGGATTGTAGCCAATGCTCGTGACTTGATAATTGTTGCTTGGATCGGACTTCGATGAGTCGTTCGAATTATGACTTGGTAATTAGTGCTTGGCTTGGATTTCAATGAGTGGGTGGAATTACTTGGAGATTTGGCCTAGAACCAATATTTTTTAATAAAACCCTGCATATAAACCTTTTAAGCTTTGGCACTATGAAATGATCAAAATCACAAATGCTATGAAAAACTCATGAATTGCATAAAATTCGTAGAGTGCCAACATTGGAGGGATAATGCTTGATTTGCCCAAAATAGAAACTTTTTGCAAAGCTCTGGCACTATGAAATGATCAAAATCACAAATGCTATGAAAAGCTCATGATTTGGCATAAAATTCGTAGAGTGCCAACATTGGAGGGATAATGCTTGATTTTCCCAAACTAGAAACTTTTTGCAGCGAAAATACTTTATTTTGCACTATCGATGTTGCAAAAGTTTCTTAGCACAACCTATCGATTTTACACTACTGATGGTGCGAAAATTCTTAGCATGCAATTTATGGAGTGCTAACATCGCATAACTAGAGAATCTTTTGGGCCTCTTTCTTTCCGTGAAGGTTCCAACTTCTTTCCTTTTGTCCTTGGGAACATGGATATAGATAGGACATCCAAAGATCCTTAAGTGTTCAACACTTGGTTTCTTTCCATAGAAGGCTTCTTCTGGATTCATGTTCTTCAATATACAATGAGGACTTTTATTCTAAACATATATGGTTGTCATAGATGCTTGTCCCCATAGAAACATGGATAGATTCTAGTCATTCATCATTGCCTTAACAAATTCTTCAATGGAAGGATTCTTCCTTTCTACCACACCATTTTGTTGAGGATTATATTGGAAAATTAAATCCCTCCTAATCCCAGAGACTTTACAAAAGGAAACAAGCTCCTTGGAGGTGTACTCTCCTTCATTATCTAACCTCAATATATTTATCTTCTGCTTAGTGAGGAGGTTGGCATTGGTCCACACACATTTAAATGAATGATATCTAAAACACATTTTTCTTTACATGCTTCCTTTAGAATTGGTACTTCATGAGATCACTTGCCTCACCACTTGGAGTCATCTCCTCCATATTTGCAAATATCATTGTAGTCCCTTCTCAGAGCTATCACCTGTGACCTTCCTGGAACAAGAACAATAAGAGAAAAAAGTATTTCCAATAGAATTTTTATAAGAACATATCCATCGTAACAAGGATCATAGAATTACCAAGGTGACCTACTCGGGAACAAGAAATATATCCTAGTGGAGATGTTAGTTCATCAAACAAGTGCAATGAGAATCTATAACAATAGTACTTACAAGAAACCAAGTATACCTAGTAGTAATAGAACCTTTCAAATATTTTTGTCACACTTATAGTGTTTAATTGTATTGTGGAAACTATCAAACTTGATATCTGCAAATTGAAACTTAACAACTTTATCAATCAAACCTGGAACCTAGAGCCTCAAATGCTAGGGAGGGTGCACTTGCTCCTCTGAATTTACTAAATCCAATATCACTGCTTGGACAAGGTCTCTTGTACCTCTCCTGCAAACACACTCATGCTTTGCTAGATGATATAGCTTGAAAATCATATACAAGTGCATACCTTTGAAATTTGTAGCATCGTTCAGTTTGTCTTCTAATATGAAACTAGACACCATCTTGACAAGAAGAGGTTAGAAATTGAATAAAAAAGGTTCAGTGATTAGAACAAGCTAGAAATCCTGAACTTTCAACTTTGACCATAAAATCAATTTTGACCAAAAGTCAACCTTTCACTTTGACTTTGACTTTGACCAGACAACCTTTGAATTTGACCAAGAACTCAAACTTGACGTTTTTATTGGCTGAGGGCACTAGAGGGTGCGCTAGGCTAGGGTGCACTAGAATATTCATAAATTAGGTCCAACCCTTCACTTAAGGTGCCCAAAGAATTAGATTAGGGTTTGTTGTAGCTGCAACATCAGAAACCCTAGTTGGAGCTACAACTGGTGTTAGAACGAGATTGACAAAGAAGTCCCCCTCTACCTTCCAATGGTTAGACTGTTCTGAAGGTATTTTGGGCCCATAACCTATTAAAATATTCAATGTGCTCATTTTACCATAGAAAATATCACAATATTGTCACCCAAACATAGGCACGCAGCCACCCCCGAGCACCATAACCTTTGCTAGATAGAATGATTCTGGAAGAAGAATTAGAACCAACAGATAAACCAGAGAGTGCATCTTTCTCCAAAGATAGCACACCAGACAGAAAGTCCCAAAACCACATAACAAGAAAAATACTCAACTGCAGAAGTTGCAGTTGCACTTACCAAGAATATCAGAATACCACCAAGAGATACTAGAAGGTAGGGCACATATCTTAGGCTAGATAGTGCTAGAAAGAGAGACCAAGAATCACTCTAGAACATCCACCTTCCATTCTTGCAGCTACAGCTCCAAACTTGTGCTATACTTGAGAGAGTGAGTGAAGTGAGTGAGTACAAATGAGCTCAAGTGCCTCCTATTTATAGTGGTTCTTGTCACCTGTATGGGTCGACTTGTCCTTCCTGTAATATCCCTAGGCCGAACCCAATTCTAAATGTAAATCCAAATGTACTTAAGTTGGTGAGTTGTTTGATATCATTTTGTATGCACCTTTCATGGCATAGTGCGCACATGTATTGCGCAGCAAAATGATGAAGTGTGCACATTCTTGGATACTGCACGCAACAACTTAAGTGCACGTGATTTTGAGGCCAGGGAGCCTTTATGTATATGATGTTTTTTATAGGCTGGTGAGCTAGTTATTATAATCTAGGATGATTATGTTTTGATTAGGCCAGAGAGCCTAGATGTTAAAGGCCAGTGAGACCATTTTTGTATATATCTCATAATTAATATAAAATACATCGTTGCGCGCAGACCGACCATGATAAAAGAGTAAGGGGGACTAAACTCCACTAGTTAGGGAAAGGGAGGGATAAAAGTTAAGGAAAGGGGATAAGCTAGGGAGCTTAAGCCAAAAAGGAATATTATATTAATATTTCTTAAAGTATAAAGTATGGATAATTATTTTATCCTAAGTTCCAAAGTTGGAGACAAGTGGGCCAGAGTAGCTCCCAACATGACAAGTGTCAAGTTGGGGACATGCATACATATTGTTTGGACTTAGTTCATTTCCATCATTCCTTCCATCAGTCAGCCATTCCAGGAACATTCACACACTCATTGAGCTATCCTAGGTATTTTCATGTCACTGTACCTAAACCTGTATCCATAACAATACCCGTTTGTATAGATGGTTATCTTGGGAACTGGACTGAAGAAGCAAGTTGTCAGGCCCATGGGATATTGAAGAGGCGGGTTGTCAGGCCTGTGAGCAATTTTTCTCTGGGTGAGAGAATTGCTGAGAATTGATTTCCTGAAGGTGCTAAACTACAGCTACAGGGCTCTGAGACTTCATGTATGCCCTGTTGCTGAAGCCCGGAAAGGAAGTGGGGCAGCCGAAGGACTGTTGAGAAGAGAAGGGGCACACTTCCTGGGGTGGGACAAGCATGTTGGGAATGAGGGACCGTAGGCTATTAGTTTGAGTTGGCACCTGTGACAGAGTCTTTCCTGTTGTCTATGAGCCATTAGCCTAGTTAGGAATCCCTTTACCCGGGTGGAGTTTAGTCCCAGCTCGGGGGTGACCCACTGTTGAGAGTGATGAGCAGTGTGGTCTAAGGCTGGGAGGTTCGTGGAAGGTATGCACATAGTTGGTGATATTATTACCAAGATAAGTGTCAATTATGTGATAAATTTACATGTTGCATTATTATTTATGTGTTTGTTTTTATGGGTTTATCCTATGTGTGTTTATAACTGTCTGTATAATTATGAGTATTTCTTTTATATGTTGCATGTATACATTTACTGTTATTTCAGTATGAATTCATGCTTTTACATAATATATTTGTCTGTTTACGTTTTATATATGAAGTTCCACAAAGGTTATGTGTGTATATGTTTTAATTGCATGCAGTTTGAAAATTTTATGTGGCATAGCCCAGTTGGATGTTAGGTATGTTACAATATGTTCCACAGAGAGAGAAGAAAGCATTCTCTCATGTAGCGTGGCCCGGCCTTGGTGGTTAGGGATGCTACAATATGGTATCAGAGCTTCAATTGTCAACATTGATCCTGGATGGACCGAGCAAGTTGAGTTGAAGTGAAATTTCATAGAGGATTGATTTTGAAGTGGCCAAATTTCGAGTCATAGAGTGTCCATGGTAAATTTTAGAAACAACAACGCAGAATTGGGAAAAGACCCAATTTCTTTTCTTAAATTCATGAGAAAATGGAGAAATTCAGCCATGTGGTGATATATTATTGATTTAATATTTTTTCTAGCAAATTCAGACCTGGAATTGGTCGAATTTGAAGTTACAGTGAAGCCATGACAGATGGAGCAAGTTTAGTGGTTAAAATTATCAATTCGTGAATAGAGTTTGGGAAAAAATCGTTCCAGAAATGTCAAACCACAACGATTTGTTGTTACAGAGGTTGAACTGGTGTTATCGGGGTGAAATTAAAAAAATTTCATAGTTGTAGAATGTCTATGGAAGAAATGGGGAAAAAGTTAAGAAAAAGCCCCAATTTCTACAGCGAAATTCACGAGGAATTGATGCGCATAAAAATGAATGTGCGCAAGTGGACGCACTAAAAATGCATGATGTGTAGTAAAAAGCTTGTGATATGTAAAAATTGGGCATTGCGCGTAAAAATGTTGGCGTGCTAGTGTACGCGCTAAATTTTGGCACCGCGCGGAAAAATGTTGGCGTGCTGGTGCGTGCGGTAAATTTTGGCGCCGTGCGGAAAAATGTTGTTGTGCAGGTGCGCGTGGTAAATTTTGGCGTCGTGCGGAAAAGTGGTGGTGTGTGGGTGTGCGCACTAAATTTAGCAATGTGTGGTGTGCATACACATAATAAGGTGTGTGCAGTGTGCACACACATAATAATGGTGCACGTGGTGTGCGCAGTATTGGCAGAGCGCAAAGGAGTTTGGTTGGTGCGCGCACAATATGAGTATAAGTTGTCACGTGACAGTGTAGTAAATGGTGCGCGTAGACTAATGGTGCACGGTAGGGGCGTACTAAACTTTGGCATGGTGCATCGCGTAGAGTGAAATGCGCACAGAATATCAGCGCGCGATACAAAAATTGGCACGCAACAGGTAATAATACCAGAACCAAAACTGTGCGCAGTGGATATTGGCACGCGACACAAAAGTAGTGTGTGCCAGTTATTGGCACGACAAAGAAGTGATGCATAGTGGTTATAGGTGCACGGAGCATGATTGTACACTAAATATGGGTGTATAGGTTGAAATTTATGCACGTGAAGTCATTTGGAAGGCGAACAACAACAAAAAACTAGCGATTTTCTGTGACGTTTTATATCATTTGAATGCCATCTTTTTGCAGCGCATTTTTGAGGGCCTTAATAGTGTTTTTAGATACTCAAAAACCACAAGAACAGAGTGTGTCTTGGCACACTCTGTCTCTACATCTCAAATAAAATAGCTCGGACAGAACTTTCTAATGGTGTAAACAGTTTGTCAAATGAAGCTTTTATGAGAAAGTTACAACAAAAACAGTGGAGGGTAAATTTTAAGACCCAACTAGAAAACAATTCTAAGTTTCATGTCATGTGATTAATGCAGCTTGAATCTAAATACCATATGTCACATGGACTTTCTTGAGCAACATTGAATTCAATTGGTGAAATTTTATGCATTGCTTCAGCGTGCACCACAAACATAGGACTGGAAGGAGTATTTGCATTGTTTGACTGATCTTGACCTTGCTTGTTCTGATTATAGTGTCTCTTCCTGCACTCATATGCATAATGTCCATACTTTTTACACTAATGGAATTGAATCTTTGATTTATCAGATCTCTGACTACTTGACTGACTAGTGTTTTGATTTTGATCTATGCCATCAGTATTTGCAAGACTACTACTGCGTCCACCTCTAGCAAAACTCCTTCCTCTGCCTCTAGAGTTAGCTCTCCCCCTTCCTCTTCAACGGTTTATAGATTACTATGCGAAGAATTCATTTTCTAATGATATATTTGATCTATTCAATTTGTGCTCATAATTAATGAGGGAATCTTGCATCTCATCTAGACTAAATCGAGTCAGGTCTTTGTTCTCTTCCAAAGTCACAACAAGAGTATCGAATTTAGGAGGAAGACTCCTAAGTACCTTCTCAAAAACCTTTCTATCCTCTATGGTTTCTCCATGAGACTTAATATGATTTATCAGGACAATAACATGGGTGTAAAATGAATCTATTGAATATGTGTCCTTCATTGACAGAGTTTCAAAATCTCTTCTAAGAATTTGTAGTTTTGAAGTCTTGACTTTGTCCATACCTTGATAAGAAGTTTTTTATATGTCTCGTGCTTCATTGGCTTGCTTTGCTATTGAACCTCTTGGGCGTATGATCTCATGCATGGCTTGATGTATGTAAAATATTATCTTCCCATCCTTCTTTCTTTGATCTTTCAAAGAATCCTTCTCAGCTTGTGTGAGGGAATTGTATACTACCTGATTAGTTGGTTCCACATAGCCATTTTTAAGTATCTCCCATACATCTTGTCCCCAAAATAATACCTTCATGGTCAAGGAACATAACTCATAATTTTTACCTGTAAAAGTGGGAGGTTGCAGATTTGAAGTAGAAGGCATGATTTCACCTTACTACAAAGACGCTACTCTTTAAAGTTTCTCTTAAATTTACTCTGATAAATCTGCTCTGATACTAGATCTCGGATCCAAAGCATGCAAACCTTTTCTCAACGCGTCGGGCAGTAGAAAATACTACGCAGTTCAATTCTTCGTCGTTGAGATCTCAGGACTTACTGCACAGTTCTCAGAGTTCATAGTAGACTACGCACTGTCATGATAACACTTAATAGAATGATTTATTGACATTGTGCTACTCTCAGAACATAAACTCACATGTATATTTTGAATACAATTCAAGAACATATAAGGATAACTTAAACTTGCGCAGAAATAGAGAGAATGTATTTTCAAAGTGTTTGAACACAATGGAAACCATAAATACTTATGAAAGTGTCAACACACAAATACTTAATATAAATTATCAACTTTGAATACTGCGTGCAGTTACAAACTACGAAACGGTGTCGAGCTTCGGCTTCGACTTTTACAGACTTCCATAAAACATATAAAGCTTGTGCTCTCAGACTTCTTCGACTCTTTACACAGTTGTTGTTACTTCTAAATATCAACTATTTCACTTCTTCTCTTTGTTCTATGTCAATCAACTCTTTACAGACTTGGGAATATAAAGACTTAGACTAAGACTTCCTGTAGAGGCTAACCGACTTAAATATTTAAGAAAACAATAAATTCGAGTGACTCTATTTGCATAACATAGCGAGAGAAAGATAAAGATCGACTCATTTAATAGCACTTATGCTAACACTCAAGCTTAAAGCTCACTACTTGTAATTAATATCTCCAACAAAAAAATATTGTTTCTCAAGAAAAAAAATTCACTAAAAAGTGTATGCAAAGTAACCTCTTATATTTCAAAACTTAATAGCACTTATGCTAACACTCAAGCTTAAAAATCACTACAAACTTTACATTAAACCTCAAAACCTCCATTTTGACAACGACATCAATTCAACCTTACACCCGGATACTAAATATATGTCTAAAAATATCGCATCTACAAGCGAGAAATAAAGATTAAACAAGGGTTGCATGGCAGGTTAGTCCCTACCAAGTAGATTTGGAAATGGAGATGATAGCTCACACCCTATAATTATTGATGATGATGATGCCAAGTAGATTTGGAAATGGAGATGATAGCTCACACCCTATAATTATTGATGATGATGATTACTGTAAAACATAAACACTATGTTAACTAGGGGCTAGTTTCATAGTCTTAAAAGAAATCAATTTGTAAAGATTTTAAATGAAAAAAATTAACACTGATAACTATACCGTCAAAAAGATTTGAATTCAAAGAATTCGACCTACACTCACAAGGAATGGAGGAAGATGTGTTGCTCCATGACACTTAGAAATTAGTTTATAGATTTGTTATATGTTGTATTTGACATTTTTACTTTAATGTGGATGTTATATAGTTTTGGGATTAACCTAAATTTCCTTCCAATTAAGTTAAGCTAGCCAAATGCAAATTGCATTTTAAAAATATTCAATTTTTCTTCTTGAAAATAAACCGTTCAAATTTAATAATATATATTTTTATATAATATTTATTATATTACATAATAAATATAATCTAAATAATATATTAGATAATAAATATTATATAAATATAATAATAAATAATATATTAGATAATAAATATAATATAAATATAATAATGCATATTAATAAATACATAGTACAACTTTTTATATTTAGATGTGGTA
>SNQJ01S0280078.1:0-11248 GCA_010110895.2 Picea sitchensis | reverse complement strand
CCCCCCCAACCTAGGGGTAACTAAGGAGGTGATGTATCGAGGCCCGTAGGTAGTAGAGATGGAGTGTCAAGAGCCAGATGACCAGCTGATCCCACATTGAGAAGACATAGCCCCTCCTCTCCACCACACATCACCATTCATCGTCAACAACATAGCAACGTCCGCCCCATCATCTTGGCCTATAAAGGATAGCAGGTCTTTCTTCATGAGGTAACAAGTCTGGTTTCATGGTAAGTGTCACCTTAATATTTGAAGCATTTGAGCATGTTGCAAAGGGTCCTCTCTTGATTATGGAATGTTTGCTTAGAAATTATACCTTTTTCCTTATTTCATCTTGGTGGTTGACATGGTTTCCTAGTAAGTGGGTCACCCTCTGGAAAAGGTTTGCTACTGGGGGGTCTCCTTGAAGGGTCATCTTACCATTCCCACTCATATTTACCTCTTTCCCTCAATTTCCTCATCTTTTGGGTCTTTGGGTTCATTGACCCCAAGAAGGGGTTATACCTTATTTCATGGGAAGAAGGGGCTGAAGACCCATAAGTGTTGTAGCTATCACTGTAAAAGTCAAAATCCATAATCTATACTTCTATATGATTTCCCTAAGGTCCTGAGAGTAATGAAACACTTCTCCATAAAAATGAAGGACTTTTTAAAAGAAAATAAATAAAACGTCTCGCTTGATGGGGGAATGCATTGTGGTGTCTTTTAATTTCCAATGCATATGACACTCAATGTGTTCTAACTTCAAATGGCATTGTGGTGCTCTTTTACTTTCTAGTGCACATAACACTCAATGTTCGGACCAAAAAAAATGAAAGGCAAACAAAGGGCTTGGAAAAATGTTGTGTTGCAAATGAAGGGATGCAACACACCCTCCACAAAGGCACCCATAAATGAGAAAATATGAGCCCTTGATATGTCAACAACCCCATGCACAAAAGTACTACCCCAATCCACCTCATACTCACTACATGGCCTAGAGAGGGTCTTCTTGGGAAACATTCCTTGACTTGGGGATTTGCCTACCCAATAGGACACCATGACACCCCTCCCATACCGAAATTTGGAAAAGTTTATAAGGTCTTTGAGAATTTGTTTAATTTGAAAAGGGGGGACTTAATGCACTTGTTTGGGTGGTTCTTTTATTAAATGTGGCTTACTTGGCATGATTCGTATGACTTGTGGATCCTTGGAGGGTGTATTTGTTTGTCTTTGTAGGACCTTTCTTAGTGAAAGTTATTCATGGAGGTACCAAGCCACTTGAGCCCTCATAGGGGCTTGGAATCCCACCGGATGGATGTTGTGCCCCACACATTGGAGGCCTAGGATGATGAACTTTGCACATTTGGAGACATCTCTAGTGCTTGGACAAGGCCCAGAAGCATGAAGGGCATATGACGTCACTCTCCTATGCCCAAACATCCCTCCTTTTGAGGGGATGTTTTTCCATTTTGGTAGACTTGGTGGTGTTGTGGGTTTGAATCCCCACTCTCTTGATTGATTTGGGGGTGATGTGGCACATTTATAGCATGGTGTCCTAGCCTTTGGAGGCTTATCTTCACAAGTGCCACCTTGGAGAGGAGTTTTATGGGCTTATGTCCCATCATTTGGTTATTTTTGGTCATTTTGTAGCATGTGTGAGCAAAAAGAGCAAATCGATTTACTAATTAAGCTTTGTAACTTAGGTTTTAGCCTAAAATTATGGATTTAATTGTAAAGTGGACAAACATGACTTGGGTTTTCCTCATATAAATATGATGCAAGTCATTTTCATTTGGATATAACTCATCACTTGATAATATTTCTCTTGGACTGAAATTTCGGCCCTCTTGTACAATTCACTATCTCTATTTTTCTTGTGCAATGGATGCAATACTTGTTACTTGGAGTATGAAAGGCTAGTTATTTCTCTTGGTGGTATCTCTTGGAAAACATTGGATGATATCTTGGTAGTAATGGTTTATCGCATACTCTCTCTTGGATTTGGGGAGTAATTTCTGCAATTTATTGTTGTCTTGCTTGTTTGAATTCAAGGAAACTATCTTAAACCCTAGGGGGAGTAAAAGGGCTTACGTCCTCCACCAAAATTAATTCTTCTTTGCTATTGAAAGATTATAAGGTTTGCAATAAGAAGTAATAGGGTTTACAACCTTGTTTCAAGGCTTATCTAGGGTTTATTTCTCTAGGGAGTAAGAGGGTTTACACCCCTAGAGAAAATTTAGACCCTAGTTCATCTTGGATCCTAAGCTAGACGATTTGAAAGGATTGTTGTTGGGTGTTATAAGGGTTTGAATCTCAAAAAAAATATCTTCTTCCTCTTTGGTTATTTTTTCTTCCAAGGAAGATACTCTATTCACCCAATAACAAGGCACTAATCTTTGCATTGGAGATTGTTAATTGTTGCATTGATAAAAGTGAAAATTGATGGTTTGGAATTGTTTAAGTTAGATTTGAATTTTACATATTTTGGACTCTCTTATTCCTCAATGGCGTCTTGATCGGTCAAGTTGTTAGTTTGTTGTAAAAAATATTAATCTACAACCATTAGGTTGCAACAAAACACTCTCTCTCTTACAATTTCCTCACTTTTCTACCGCTGAAAATTGCTTGTAATCTATGATAATTAATATACTAATAAAGGGATATTGTTTGGATGGTTTACTTTCTGATTTTAGTGGTTAGAATTTACTATTGTAGCAAAATTTTGCTACAACCATAGGGATGTCATAATTATTTGTTGATAACAATTTTTTACAACCCTCTTTTGACATCAAAATCTCGGTTTAAACATGGGAAGATTGTTCACTAATTGTAAGCTTTGTTCTCCAATATCTTATGCTAATTTTGGTGGTCTAATTTGTAGTTGTTATAATTTCATTGTTGTTGATATATCATTGTTATAAGCTACAATTTTGGGACAACAAGGTTTCTTGTTGATTTCCCTCTTGTCTTGGGGCTTATTCTATCATACATTGTCTTGGTTTTGGTTGTCTAACATCTTTTTTGCAGGTACTATCAATTGGCAGCCCATTCCTTGACCTGGACTCATCCTCCATCAAGCCTCAAGACCATCTAGTCGTGACCTATATGGATGGTTCCTTCAGTCCTTGACCTCTCCCCTTGCAATCCCCTTAGGATCACTCGGGAAGCCGCCCTTGTGTTGGACTCGTCCATCACTAAAACGAGGGGGATATCTATTGAGGTGACAGTGATAGGTGTCCCCAGTTGTGTCACACAATTGTTGCTTGGGTTGGGCTTTTCCCAGACTATAAATTGTGTGATAATAGAGGCTATTTCCATTTTGAGGTTGTAGTTGATTTTGATGAGTAAAATAGGGGCTTGATAATGGCTTTGTGTTTATAATAAAGGCATGGGAGCTTGTGGCTATTTTCCATTGAATAATAGAGTGCATAATTTTTTAGTGTTAATTTCTATTTTGTATGTTTTCATTGTTTCCTTGCGTGAGAGTTTAAGGAAGTCTCCCTGTGTGATTGATAATGTTGTTGTAGTGAATTCAAGGTGCATTTCCATTTATAGAGAGTTGAATGCTACAATCATATCCTATATCTAATAAAAGTCTTAGATATTTTAGCCCCTTGTTTATTTTTAATCAAACTTGTACATTGTGCAATTATTACATATGTTGAATGATTTTTTGAGAGTGTGTGTATTAAGTGCATTTTTTGTAGAGAAGTTGTAGATTCTCCCTGTAACATCCCCATTTTTAATCCTCAAATTAGTGATGTATATTGTAAATACGATGTATTCCCATGGGCCAAGTGATGTAATATCTGAACAATGTACATTGAAAAATATTAAAATAAAATGCATCACCGGCTACAAACGAACACATACAGAGTCATGGGGGTTAATTTTCTGCAAGAGAGGGTATCAAGGAGGCAATTACTCATGTCTATTAATTCCAAGCCACCTTTCTAAAATTATATTTTGTACGAACCTTCTATTTTTCCATTTTGAGCGTTTCAAAGCCCCAATAATTGAATACATGTAAGAGGTTTGATGTTAAAAATCACCTCACATAGTTATAGAGAGCATGGGATTGAGTACAATCAACATTGAGGAATGTGAGAGTCAACTTGTATGGGTAAAAGGAAATTCGAATGGACAAACAAGACAATTTTTACAACTTGGAAAATGGAGAGGAAGAGAGTTCCGAGTGTTGGAGATTGAAGGAAACCATAGTGGGCATATAAGAAAGCTTGTTGGAGTTGTAATTCCATGAAGAATTACGTTGTAGGCCTGTAAATGAGTTTATGTGCAAGAGATATGCAAAGTGAGCAAGTGAGTGGTTGTTGTGAGAATCCTTGTTGCAACTATAAAGTCTTGGAGTCCACAACATAAATATTTCCTAGTCAACTTGTGTTGGAACCCTCGAGGAAAGTGGGATATCCTAAGGGACTACGTAGTAAGGAAGGGGATCCCATTCATTGGGTTGTGCTAGTTGAGGGGAAAGAGAGTTGGTGGATTGAAATGGGTATAGGAATCAACGTGTTTTGAGGGGATAGTAGTCATCCTTAGGAACCATATTCTTCTTGTGTATTCATAGGCACGGATCAGGAGTGGCTTGCTATTGATAACTGGAGAAACAAGTCTATGGTTGGGTGGAATGTCCGCCCTCTACAGTTGGTTGCATATTTGCAAAGATAAGTGTTCATATTCACTATGTTTATTTTTGTTAAGTGTTGAGTTTAATTGTTGTCCACTTCACTCTAAAGTTTTGTGTTATTTATGATTATATGATACGTGTAAATGTTACATTTTAATCTGTGTATTGTATGTTTGAATGTCTTTGTGCATGCTTAAATAATATGCATTCACGAAAATAAAATTGTTGTTAGTTGCATGAGTTTGTATTACATGTTGTGTGCATGCATTGTTTACATTGGTATCGTAATTTTATGCGACTAGATTTAGTTAGTAGTGGGACCGAGAAGGTAGCTGGGTACATTACAAAGTGGTATTAGATTTCTTGGTTCAACATCATACCTGTTGGGCCAAATACCAATATGGATTTAACAAATTCATTTTTGCAGATCATTAGTCCGTGTCGAATTTGGGAAAAATGGTGAATTTTAGAGTGAAATTCCCAAATTCAAGGTGAAACATGCATGTGATTGGATAAATGGACGTTGAATTGATAGTCACATGGTCAAGTTTGGCCATGGAAATCTAAGTCCAGAGCTCCCATGGCGACCGAAAAAAGTAAAGAACATTTTCAGTCGAAAAAGAAATTTTTGGAAAAACTATAAAATTTTCAAAAATTATAATTTTTGGGGATTTTTGAAAAACTCCGTACATATGATGAAATGGATCATACTCGTGATGTGGATTGAAAAGGTCCATAGTGGAAGTTCCAAGGTGGTATAAGGAAAGGATCACAACATGAAGTTTGGTGAACCAACGACCCAGATCAAATTTGATCTTGAGATCAACGGTCTAGATTCTTCTTGGATTTGGAAAAAAATATCTAAGTTAAATGACTTCACAAATATGACAAATTACTCAACTCCCCGAAATTACAAATTCCTTGGATCGACGATGTAACAATTTCTTAAGTTTGTTGATGAAGACAATTTGAAGTCACTGAAAATTTTCAAAGTTCAGGGAAGTTGGAGAAATTTTTGGTCCGCCAATGGAAGTTTTTCGAAGATCACCAAAAAAGACGTTTTTCTGAGCTCACCAAAAAAGAAATGAAGTTTTTCCAAGTTCACCAATGGAAGTTTTCCAAATATCACTGAAAAAAGACATTTTCGAAGTCCGTAAAAAAATAAATAAAGTTTTCCAAGTTCGTCAATGGATTTTTTTTCTGAGATTGCCGAAAAAGATGTTTTTCGGAGTTTACCAAAAAATAGATGAAGTTTTTCCAAGTTTGTCAATGGAAGTTTTTTGGAGTTAGTTGAAAAAGATGTTTTTCGTAGATCGCCGAAAAAGATGTTTTTTGGAGTTCGTCGAAAAGACAATTTTTTTATTGGAGGTTGTCGAAATGTGTTTTGTAGGATGTCGATGGAAAATATTTTCTAAGTTTGAAGAAAGACAAAATTCAAGTTCGTCAAAGAGACCTTTTTGTAGGTCGTCGAAGTGCATTCAACAGGTTGCCAATGGAGAATAATTTTCCGAACCACTAAAGGAAGGATTGTTCAATCCACTAAAAAGAGGATTTTAGTGTTCTCTGATAGAAGAATTTTGGCGATCGTCGATGAAAGATTTTGGCAACCGTCGTTGAAATATTTTGAGTGATTGTTGATGGAAGGAATTCTTCAGTTCACCGATGAGGATGATGACATGGTCGAATAAGGGGCTGACAAGTGGACATCTATACCCATTATCCATACCACGTCAGTAAGATGATGGTCTTTATAAAATAAAAAGTCTAGAGCGAAAAACTTGTTTTGGCCATAACAGGAGAAGATTAACTTAGAATCCAATGAAATTTAAAGGGTATGTCCACAGTGACAAATCCTACAAAAGTGTCATTGAGGGCCACTGGCCATTTCTACTTAAATTTTCTAGAAAATGAAAATTAGTGGTTTATAAAGAATTGGGTGGTTCCCTTTGACAATGGTCATGTTATTGATGAAATTTTTACAGTGAGACCAAAAAATATACATGAAGATATCCGGTTGGGATTTTAGCATAATTCCAAAGGGTTTGGAGTGGAGGCACAAAAATAGGCCAAAAACCACTATTTCCAGACACTTTTGGGGATTTTTGAAATCTTTGGAGGAGGAAAAGGTATTACAAAATGAGTTAAATCGCTAAATGAGGAAACCCTAGATAGGGCTAAGTCTCATACCTAAGCTCAAAGAAATATACTCAAAATAACACTATATGATATTATCATTGAATAACTAGTGTACTTATTACAAAGGAGTTTACCTCCTTATATATCATTGTTCATTAAGAAAACCATTTCCACTTATGAATGTGGGATGGATTATTTTACACAAAAAATGAACATTAACAATATTATAAAGTCATAAAGTGACTTTATTACATAGTAATCCTTATAACTCTAATACCCCCCCCATAAGGCATACAATGCTGAAACAAACTGAAATCAAATACATATACTAAACGTAAAACACATAAACTGAACACTAAACATCAATAACATCCTTTATAAGATTATTTTTTTAACACAGTTCTTGGACTAGTTTGAGCTCCATCAAGCTGCCTCATAACTGTCATAGCGGTGTAGTTGCTGAGTTGAATTCTCAAGTTCCCAAATTCCACCTCCCCGAACTGCCAAATCACAAATCTCCCGAAGTCAATTACTAGACAACAATCCACATGCATGCCACATAACCTCACTAGTAGACTGCAATCCACATACATTTATCTCCAACTAATGAGGGATATTTCCCTAGATCCACAATTTCTAAACTAACTAGGAAAAAATCCATTTTGAGTTTTTAATTGATCCTTTCCTGTCTTCAAAGTGCAAGCTTCCTAAAATGCATTAAATCCCTTTTCTTCAGTAGATTCTTCACCACTGTCAACATCCAGTAGATATTCAATCATGGCTACACTCCCTATATGTTGTTTATCTTTAACCTTTCCCTTAAGAATGTCATTGGATGGTTGTCTACAATTCCAAGTTGTATGACCCAACTTCTTGCAATAGTGGCATTTTATTTCCTATTTGTATTTTGTTAATCTATTGCATTTGTTTCTTGCATAAAATGCAAGTTTTTATTAGCTATCACCTTCAGTGGTTCTCTTTTCTTCTGCTAGCAATGTTGCAATCATTTCGTCCAAACTTTTAAAAGGTAGCTTACTCAAGGTAAATATAATATTATTGTATTTAGGCGACAAACCTTTCAGGGAAATAGCCTTGGCGTCCTCCTCATCAAATACTACGTTGACTTCTGCAAGTTGTCTGATAATAGATATTAGATCGTTGATGTGACTTGACATGGTGGCTTCATATGTCATCTTAAATCTGAATAACTGTAATTTTAGGGAAAATTTTGCATTCACTGCTTTTGCCCCAAATAACTTGTTGAGATTTTCCCATATCTCTTTGGTTGATTTGTCCAAATCTATGTGATATAACTCTGAATTTGAGAGGGCAATCCCAATGATGTATTTTTTCTTATCATATCTGATCTGCCATTCTACCAACTTGTTTGAATCTACAAGTGTCACCTCACTTCCTTTGACAATTCCCCAAAGGTTTTATTCATTAGTTGCATCTGGATCTTCACTTTCCATGTATGGAAATTGAAACCTAAGCAATTCTCTAATGACATCTCCATGACTGATAAGATCTGGTCTTTTTCACTACTAAAAAGTTATTATCAATGGATGCAAAGAAAGGTTATGCAAACCAGAGTTGTAGATATTTGCAATAAAACCCTTGTTTCCTCATCGAATTGTGGCACTTTGTGGATCTTAGACTATTGAAGTCGCAATAGTGGAAACCTTGTCTTTCAAAGTCCCAGGACTCTTGATACAACTTCTTTCGCTGATACCATATTACAAAATGAGCTACATCACTAAATGAGGAAACCCTAGATAGGGTTGAGTTACATGACTAATCTCAAAGAAAGATACTCACAATAACACCATTGATAATATCAATCAATCAATGGTGTACTTATTACAAAGGAGTTTACCTACTTATATATCATTGTTCATTGAGAAAATCATTTCCACTTATAAATGTGGGATAGATTGTTTTACACAAAAAGTGAACATTAATGTATTATAAAATCATAAAGTGACTTTATTACATAGTAAGCCTTACATCTCTAATAAAAGAGACCCCATATCAAAAATCTAGAAAAATTCTTTTACTCAACATTTTACCTCAACAATCCGGACAACTTTGTATTGAAGATGTTTTTTCCATATTTTCTCCATTTGGGAGATTGTAACACCCAATTTCTAAACCCCTGATTATATGTAATTAATCATGTTTAATGGTTTCCATGCCATGGAATACAAACAATGTAAATGTATTATTTTTTAATTGAAAATGCCAACTAGTTGACTGATGGGTGAAGCCTTAAAAGTATTGGCCATGATATCACCAGAGGGAATTGATGAAGTGGGATTTATGAGGTGGATTGGTGAGGTGGAATGGAGAAGATTCTATGAGGAAAATAGGAAGATTTCCTAACACTCCAACTTGCACCTACAAATTGAATGCATCACCTTCCCACGTACCTCGAATTTCCTAGTGCCACGTGATCAGTTAAGAAGAGAAAGATTGGTGGTTGAATCAATTATAACTGCTGACAGAACTAGTGTATGGGAGAGGAATGATCAACAAAATAACCTGATAGAAGGACACCCAAATATTACCCCTTCAAATTCAAACCCTGACTGGAGGACGTGTCTGACAAAAGTCACGTGAATCCCAAGGAGATGCGTGGAAGAAGAGCCCAAAGGTGGAAAACCACCACAGAGAGAACTAGAAGTAAGAATCATGGAGACACAATGTGCAGACGCACTAAAAATTGGCCTAAGATAGTCTCGAGAAGGAGGTCATGCTTGCACGAGAGGAAAGACTCTTGTTGTAGAAGAAGAGGCTTGTGAGAAGAGTAGAGGATGTTCTAAAATGTAGACCTGAGAAAAACAAGGACTAGATTGTATACCCAGGACATGAATGGTCATGCTAGAACAGAGAAGAGCCAAAGTCCAGACTGGAGCAAAAGAGGATCGTGGGCTTGATGTTTGCTGGAAAGAAATCAGAACTGGAAGGAGAGAGCATTGAGGGACAATGTAGTTGTGAAGGGACTCTCTTGTGCAGAGGAAATATAGCTAGGAAGGCATATGATAAACCCCATGGAGGTCTTGAGCTCAGTGGGAAAGAGGGGAAACTTCTATTGTTTCCAGTGGAGTGGATGAGAGTAACCTCCCTGATCCATTCTTTAACTTGTTGAGCCAATTGTGAGAGTCCCTTGGTGCTATCATGGTTTGGCATGGGGTGGACTACTACGAAAGTTATTGAGCAAGAAGAGCCTATGGTTGGGTGTAAAGTATTCGAGCAAGAAGAGCCTATGGTTGGGTGTAAAGTATTCGAGCAAGAAGAGCCTATGGTTGGGTGGAAATGTATACACCCACAGTCAGTTGGTTGGATAAAACTCATAATCAAATAAGTATTTTATATACCTTCTATAATTGGACTAGAATGTATGGTTGGATTCCTGTAATTTCATCCATGGTTGTGTAATCCTGTTTATGGAATGGATGGTTGTTTCTTGTAAATGCAATCATGGAAAGATAGGCCTATATAATTTGAATGGATCCTTGTGATATTGCAAGTCTTGTACCTGAGGAATGATGGAACTATATGAAAGGTTTTTTCTTGTGTTCCCACTTGCGAATGGATATGCTTGAATAATAACGAAACTGAATGGAATTGTGCATGATTATTTCATTGTTAATGAAGGTAAACATAATGAATAAGTGTTTGTCTTGGAATTTAGAAGGTATCCCTGCGAAAACTGCAAGCCTCTAAATGGAGATCTTGTAAGATATAAAACCCTTACTGGAAGGAATGAACAGAGGTACCCTAATGTAAAGAACCTCCTCGTTACAACGACAACCTCTTATAACAAGTGCAATTTTTTGTGTGTGTGTGTGCACGTGTGTACAAGGATAATAAACACATTCGACTATGCGTCGCCACCCGACGATGAACAAGACACATACAACGACGAACACAACATGTCGACCTAAGATGCACATCAAGTATCTGCATGTAAGGAACAACAACCACCCGACAACATACTAAGACTGACTACCCATCCGTCCTACCCTGCAATGTTTAGGACCTCCAAGACACATAAGCAATGCTCAAGCCCAGGTTCCCATCGATTTTAACCATTTAAGGTCTCAGGGCTGGTGACTGTTCTGAGGAACATGGAGGCGTCTACAACCTGCCCGACACAAGCAGACCAAGAAATTAAATGTGTACATCCATGTACAATAGCAGTAAAAACGAACATCAACCCCCCCCCCTCAAGGGAAGCGCGAGCTTAAAAGTCTTCGCCCAAAATTCTGATCAATCATCGAAAAAGGCTAGTCAACAGTTACTGTCTTTTAATCATCTATTACGAGCCCAACTCAAATGTCTAAAATGCAGAATATCATTAAGGTACTATCTAAATTAGTCTTTAAAACAATTCATTGCACAATTCTAAATTACAAGTGACAACAGAGCATCATCTAAATTGTCATTTAAAGAACATTACTAAGCAAGTCTAAATATTCGACG
>SNQJ01S0280076.1:0-11248 GCA_010110895.2 Picea sitchensis | reverse complement strand
CACTTTATTGTTTTGCATTAGGTTATCATTGAAACCACTTGAATTACTTGATTGCTTTAAATATTTTTCATTGTGTTATCACTAAAATAAACATAACATTTCTTATTTCTTTATATAATTGTTGAAATCAATACAACTATTAGCTACATCAATTTTGAAATCATTGCAACAATATGACTACTTTACATCATTTTTCATTGTATCATCACTTAAATTAATACACGCTATCATTTTTCATTATATCATTTATGAAATCAATGCAACTATTTGTTATATCATTACTAAATTAATGCAACTATTTGTTATATCATTGTTGAAAGGTCGACCTTGCAATTTTCTCAGCTCGTTGATAAAAAACTAAAAAAGATATATTGATTTGATCCTTCTAGATAATACTATGATCATAAATTAATATTTTTATAATTATATATTCACTATATAAATTATCTCGGTGGATCAACTTGAGTGGTTGAGTGTTGTGGTTCTTATGATCGAGGTCTCAAGGTCAAATCCCTGACCAACTGTTGTTTCTCTTTGATGAGATTTTTGAGCCTCACTTGATGTCCACACCGGGTTAGTCATGTAATCAGGTTGACAGTTTACCCTGTTTACCATCTGTAAAATGTGGGGAAGTAATCGAGGGTTTCCTGTGATTTCTTCCATCGAAAAATCAAAATATTCACTATATAAATTAATATGATTATAATAATATATTGACTATCTTTTTTTTGTAAATAAAGGTGGAGCCTTATATTAATACCAACTAAAAACTTACAAAAACCTGCAGCCTATCAATATACACAGAGCTAACTGGAGTATTCCGAACAGAAGGTAACCAGATTACAATGCGTTTCACGACTTCGCTTATCGCGATTTTACGACCTTGGAGGATAGCTACCTCCATACTCTGGACTCCCAATAGCTAAAGTCCCGAAACCTTCTCACATCAAAACAATGGGCCCAGATCGACGGTGTCGAATGCCTGTATAGCCAACGGTCCAGATTCTCTCCCTTTTTTCGTGACTTTGCGTATCATGACTTTGTGACTTTGGAAGATAGCTGCCTCCATGCTCTAGAATCCCAATATTAGATGTCCCAAAAGATTCTCGCATTGGAACGGTGGCCCAGATTGATGGTCCCAAGCACCTATAGAGCCAAGGGTCCAGATTCTCTCACTTTTTTCGTGACTTCACATATTGTGACTTCATGACTTTGGTGGATAGTTACCTCCATGCTCTGGATTTTGGATAATCGAAGTCCTGAAATCTTCTCGCCTAAGAACAATGGGCCTAGATCGACGGTACTGAGTACCAGTATAGTCAACGGTCCAGATTCTCTCACTTTTTTTGCAACTTCGCTTATCACGACTTCACGATTTTGGAGGATAGCTTCCTCTGCACTCTGGACTCCTGATAGCCGAAGTCTCGAAAGATTCCCGCATCAGAATGTTGGGCCCAGATCGATGGTCCTGAGTGCTTATAGATCTAACGGTCTTGATTCTCCTCCATTTTCTGTGCCTTCACTTATCGCGACTTCATGACTCTGGGACATGGCTCCCCCCATGCGCTAGACTCCTTAAAGTCATATTCCCAAAATCTTCTGTCAACTGCTTATCATCTGTGTTGTCGTTTACGGGCACCCTCTCTCCTGAGCTTCTGATCATTTCTAACTTGGATTAACTATTGAGTGATCGAGGATGTCACCCTGTTCAGGTTAGGGCCTTCCAATTGGACAAGTTCTTTACATTGGAGCCAGAGGGGTGAGCTTTGTGACTACCTGGAGTTATGGAAAATGATTTGCTGGATTGAGTCAACTCCTGCATTGGCCAATATGTCTGCAACTTTGTTCGCACTTCACTGAATGTGCGAAGGGGTAATAGTTAGAGTAGGTCTGAGAAGTTCCTGGAAGATGTAAAGAAGCCAAGGAGGCGCCAAATAGGAGTGATTTTCCCTGGATATCTTCCATTCAGGATTTTTGTAACCAGGTTGTTTATGATTTTGGAATCTCCTTCAACGATCAGACAGGTTAGGTTTTGATCTAAATCCATTTGTACTCCTTTGAGAAGACCCCAAATTTATATTGAATTGTTGGTGTCGCATCTGAGATTTTCTGTAGTGATGCTTTGAATTTGGCCCAAGCTGTTTCTTATGATCGCTCCATAGCCAGATCGACTTGGATTTCCTTTTGAAGCTCCATCAAAGTTGACTTTATGGAAGACAAGTGGCGGGGGAACCACTTATAGGGACATAGGGATTTTAAAAAAAGGCGGGGTTGGTGAGGAGGGATGGAGTGAGGAAACGAGAAGCCCCAAGAGTTAAGGAGTAAGAGATCACTTTAGTCAATGGGGAAATCTGCATGGGTCCATAGATGAAGATAAAGAGTTTCATGGATGTGCAAGAGGATTGTGTTCCAGAGGAGGGTGGGGCGAGAGGGTTGGGAGTGAAAGATTCTTCTGTTCCTCTCTTTCGATAATTTCCAAACTATGAAGCCGGGTAAGAGTTGCCAAGTTTTGTTCAAGATAGGACTTTTGAAGGAACCAGAGCCCCAATCCCTAATTGTGCTTGTGATATTGTTCTTATCTTGTTTGGTTCTTCTCATGAGCTGAGAGGCTTGGTTACATATGTTCTCGCTAAGTGAAAAATTGTTTAGGAGGTGCTCCATGGTTTCTGCTTGGAGATGGCAGAGATGGAAAATCGAGGGGTCGATGAAGCCTCATCTTTGAATATTGTCCTAGGTTATGATCTTGTTCTGTAGAAGAAGCCAGAGGAAAGTAGAGATTTTGGGCTAGAGTTTTGATTTCCAAATGGTAATCCAGATGCTTTCCTTTTGAATATTTTGGAATTTTTCCTATAGAGTGTATCCCTCTTTGAGAGTGAATCTACCATGAGGTGTGTATCCCCATCTGAGAATGTCTTGATCTGTGCTTTTCCAGATTCACCTTTGAAATGTTTCTTGTTTCCAATGCTGCAGGTCACAGTCCAATGCTACTTGGAGTTCCTGATGGGTTGATTTCCAACTGCGCCAGGGGGGATTACTAGGGGTATCTATCTACAAATCTGCCACTTTGAGAGTGGCCAGATCTTGTATGTGATTTGTATAGGATTGAAGATTTTCTTCCAATTGTATAGGCCGCGTTCCAGATGTTGGAACCTTTAATTTTCTCCTGCATTTTTATCAGATGGATTTGATGCGTGTTGGGGGAATATTTGTATTTCCAGAGTTTGGCCCAGATCTCTACTAGAATTTTGAGCCACCTCCACCAAATTATTTCTCCCATGGTGCTATTCAATTTCCTAGGGTCTCGGAGGCCCAATCCACCTGAAGATTTGGGCTTGCAAACTTTTTCCCAGTTGACTAGGGCCCATTTTTTGTTCGGATTATGTCCATGCCAAAGAAAGTTTCTTTGAAAATTTCTTATTTTCTTTATGAGGAAAGGGGGGGAAGCTAAGCCAGAGAAGAGGTAAGTAGGGATGGCTTGAAGTAATGACTTTAAGAGAATGATTCTGGTAGGAAGGTTGAGGGAGCAAAAGGTCCAGTTGCTGAGATGATTGGAAATGGAGAGTAGGAGAGAGTCCCAGGAGATATTTTTGGTTGTTGAATCAAAGAGAGGGAGTCCTAGATAGAGAGAGGGCATAGTGAAAACATGAGTGTTTAAAAGTTGAGAAAGGTGATGTTGGATTTCTCCCAGAGTATTAAAAAAGAAAAGATGTGACTTGGCCAGATTAAATGTGGTGCCAGAGGCTTCACTGAAATCAAAGAGGATGGAATTTAGTTTGTTTTCCTCTTGCATAGTGGGGGTGTTCATTAACAGTGTGTCATCAACAAATTGGTTGTGGGAGGCTACCGATTGTAACCCGTGAAGAGGGAGGCCTTCGAGGGAGCCTTTTTGGATAGAAGCCTTGATGTAGCATCTTAGGCCTTCTGCCATAATGACAAAAAGGAACGGGGAGAAAGGGCCACCTTGCCTTATTCCTCTTGTGGGGGAGAATGGTTGAGAGGGGACTCCATAGACAAGGATTGAGAAAAAGGTTGAGGAAATGAGGTTCATTATCCAATAGATCCAATCCTTGTTGAATCCAAAATCAAATAAAAGAGCTTCCATGTACTGCCATCTTAATTTGTCAAAATCTTTTGAAAGGTCAAGTTTTATAAGAATACCTAGAGTACGGGTGCTCTTGAGCAAGTGAATGATTTCATGGACAAAGATGACACTATCCATGATTTGCCTTCTTTTGACGTGCCCTGATTTCTCCTTGAAGATGATGAAGGGGAGTATGGGCTTGAGTCTTAGAGCTATGACCTTGGAGATGATTTTATAGATCACATTGTAGAGTGCTATGGGTCGAAAGTTCTTTGGATTTGTTACTCTTTATTATTTGGGTATAAGGGTGAGGAAAGTGGCATTTAGAGTTGGGAGAACTTTTTCTGAGCTGTGTGATTCCTCCACCAACTACCACACTTCTTCCCTTAGCATTGGCCAAAAATAATGGAAGAAGTCTATGGTGAAGCCATTTGGGCTTGGAGTCTTTCCTGTGGGCATGTCCTAAATAGCTTAATCCACTTATGATTGCATTATTAGTTTCATGAGAGCCTCATTCAATTCTTGGGTGATGATAGTTGGGATACTTTGGGTCACCCTTTCACTTGTAGAGGTACAGTCGATCATAGGTTCTAAGAGGAGATCCTTGTAGAAGTCTGATAACTCATGTGATATTTCTTGATGAGTTAGAAAAGTGTTTCCTTGTGGGTCTTCCAGTTTCATGATTCTATTGATTAGGCATCTGTGGATCATGGACCTGTTATCCCCGATATCTAGGGATAACTAGGAGATCATGTCTCGAGTCCCACATGGTCCTAGACATGGAGTACCGAGAGCATGAGCGACCTGAGCATGGTCCTGGAGGACCCATCTTCTTCTTTCCAGCTAGATTTGTCCTGTCAGCAGTACCGGCTTCCATCACTACCGGCCTGGGCTTTCATCAGAGAGGGCTCTTGCTCCATGAGGTAATTGGTCCAAGGTATCATGGTATGTGTCATATTTGATCATTATAACCTTCTTTTGTATGCATTAGGTTCCTTTCATTTCGGATAACTGCTTGGATCTTACACTAATCCACTTGACCTCTGTTGGGGTGATTGATGGGGTAGCTTAGCGAGTTGGTATTCATGGGTTTTGGTTTGCCACCAAGTGGGGTTTGCAGAGCTTGAGACCATCGTTCACTCCCACCATCTTATCATTTTTCCACCTTATATCCCGCTCATCCATCCCATTCCTAGTGCAGCCGATAGGAGGGACCATCAGGTACATCTTGTCTTGTGGGAAGAGGGGATAAATGCCGGAGAGTAAGCGGTGGTAGTAAAAGGTAAAGCCATAGGAAAATGAAAAACAAGAGATGCTTAGCCAGGGGATCCCAGAGAGGCAATAAAAAGCCTCTCATAAAATGAGGGACCCTAAAGAAAATGATAAATAAATAAATGCAATACCCACAACCAAGAGGATGGGAGGTCTCATCACGAGCCGACCCGGTAATCACAATTATTTAGCGATTATGACATTGCCGTCGGTAACCAAACAGTGACCTTTGGTTGCATGGCCGAAGGAAGGGGTGTCTCATCACGAACCAGCCCTCCCATTTCTGCGAAAATACCAGTGCGTAGCAGCTATTTCAGCCACCAAGCCGAGGTAGTGTCCTCTTTGTCAAGGATTGTAGTAAAATGCAAATAAAGAAGATAAGGCAATAAGGGCTTGGAAAAATTGCATCCATGGCGAACAACTTCGCCTCCTACAAAGGCACCCACGAAGGCAGCACCAACCTAGATTCGACTTTGACTAGACATCCCTAAAACCACATCCACATCGCTATACATGGTTTGAATAACCCTTTGAGGAAAATTTCCATCTTTGTGGGTATTAGCCCAATAGAGTTTGCCCTTTTGGTTTCCTTGGCTTTGTATGGTGGAATTACGTGTAGGATCTTTGAGCTCTTAGAAGATTTGTTAGGGATGTTATACATATATTTGATAATTTTAATGATGATATACTTGATTTACATTTGCTATGATGTCTAGGGTGATGAGCCCACGGAGGCGTAGCCTTTGATAGGGACCATGCCGGCCGGACGGGTACGGAGGATCGGTGCATATGGGAGATGCTCCCGGACGTCCATGGTGTTGAAGAGCCCATCGGATGGATGTTAAGGATGAGAGGCAAGACGAGTTGCGTGGGGTCTTACGAGAGAAAGGATGCCCTCATCGGGCGTTTTAGCATGAATCTAGCCATGGGGATCGGCCCTTGTCGTTAGGACGTAACTTTGTCGGGGCCATACCAGGCGGCTTGGACATTTATGGAGCAATAATGGCGGCGTGATGGAAGCTTCTTTGGCACATGTGGCGGGTTGCAGAAGCCCGGGGAGGAACTTAGCGTTTTACTCGATGGATGATGATTGTAATACTTAAGCGGAACCCAGCGTCTCCAACTAGGGGCTTGGCGTCCCATTATTAGCTCATATTTTGGCATTTAGCATGTAAAGTGACAAATGATTAAGATAATGTAATGTCAGCCATGTTGGCTATTTTATTGACCTATTTTGTAAATTGAAGGTCAAAGTATCCTTATAAATGAGGGCGTTGCCTCTCTCATTTTATCATAACATAACTTGCTCTCATTTGAGAGGTCATCTTTTAACTCTTGTTCTTGGTTTATTGTCTCTTAGAGTGTGGCGCAACTTCTTGGAAGGATTATTTTTTGGCAAAGTGGTGCTATTACTCGTGGAAGGTTTACAACTAGAGGGTGTAAGTTGGCTTTCTTCATGATCTTGTAAGTGTTTTGCATCAAAAACTTCTTGGATGAA
Source organism: Picea sitchensis (assembly GCA_010110895.2). Taxonomy (NCBI): domain Eukaryota; kingdom Viridiplantae; phylum Streptophyta; class Pinopsida; order Pinales; family Pinaceae; genus Picea; species Picea sitchensis. The sequence continues at coordinate 4,397 of SNQJ01S0280076.1, read as the reverse complement.
TGGTTGTTGTTTGACATTTTTGCATTAATTGTTATCTTGTTGTTATTTGCTTGATCCTTGAAACCCTAGGAACCTACACAGAAATGAGTTGAGGCTTCCTTAATCCCCATGATAAAAGCTTTAAAGCCATTTGATTTGAGAAGGTTTTAGCCTAGCCATGGCTACACTAGCCATCTCTTGTCTTGAGCTAGTTTTAAGCATAAATTGAAGAAAGAAGCGTCCCACAGGCCTAATTGACTTTACCTAGGGTTTACTTCTAGGGTTTTGAAAACCTTGCCATGTAACACTTTGCAGCCATAGATTTATGCTTCTAAGCTAGCCGTCTTGCCAAGAGAGTCTTAAGGAGACGAGTGAAAGTTCTAGGCCTAGCTTTAGCTACACTTGAGTAAATCTTTCCTTCTTAGGGTTTAGGGTTGGTGGCCTTGCTATAGCAACACCATCAAACCCTAGCTCTCTTGTCTTCAAAGTTTGAACCTTCCTAAACCATTAGTCACATCTCCATTGACTCCATTAACCCAAGGCACTAGTCAGGAAACCCTTGCTTGAGCTTGTACCTTAGGTATTTTAAACTATCTCTAAATTGCAACCTAACTAACCTAGCGTCTAGCCCTAGCTAGTTTAAGACTAACCCTAAGGCTGATAGCGTTTGGCCTTATTTGAACTTTGCTTGGATAGAAAGGTCGTCCTTGTTATCTCTTCATAGCCGTGGGTTAGATTGCACTTTTGCTAGTGGAAATTGATAAAGCGCGTTGCTCCTCGACTAGCTAACCTGCGAGGCAACAAAATTTATATAGGGGCTGGCGTCACACCCTTTAATCTTTGCTTATACACGCAGCGTTTTGACATTTGGCAGTTTTGATTGGTTTTGAGTTATTGGTTACATTTGTAAGCTTATTTGGTAAAACGTTATGCTCTTCCATTCAATTTGACTCATTGATAAAAGCTTGACATGTGAGAAATAGTATAGGTGACGCATCAACATATTGTATATGAGTTGATTTGACATGTTTATTGAATTAATGATATGATCCAAGGTCTAATATTGAACATTGAATGCTCTTGTCTCTTAGTGTTCTTATTGAAGAAGTGATTTTGTCTTTGTTTGATAATCATTGACCTCGTCAACAATTATATTTATTCATTACTCATATATACATTTGAAGATAGTCATTGATTGAAGTACCCAACCTTTGTAAGCACATATTCTAGTTGTATTTGTCTTGTCTAGCAAGCAGTTGCATACTGATGGATATTTTCTCTATGACTATCTCTTTGGGGCAACGTCTTGTGAGACACGACTTGGTCCATTACCCTTTAGCCTTTCATTAACCCAGTTATACAGGGGACGTCTCCCATGGACTAACCCTCCTAAATAGAAAGAGCCCCCATCCCGAGGTGGCCGGTGGGTGGGAAGCTCTGATACCTTGATTTCAATCGCTGACTCAAGCTCTTTAGACCTTCCACCACAAACCGTGCGATAACATTTTGGTGCGGGGAACAAGTCTACATTCCTCAGCGACATATCTTTGGTAAGAAGCCTTGCTTGGCAGTGCGACTCCACTAGTCTTTCCCCTATTTCTTTGGTAGTTTCAAAGGAAACTATCTGGCGACTCCACAAAACAAAAAGAGATACAATAACCCTCCTATGAATTTCAAAGGGAAACCTCCCGTTAATTCACTTGTTGTCAAGTCACCTTTTGGGAAGAAACTTCCTTCAAACATGATTACTCATAGTGGAAAGATCTACTCAAATCCTACTATGGCTACCACAACCACCACTATGATTACAACCACCATTACAACAAATCCTCCACCTCTTGTCAACCCGGATCCTCATAAGTGGTCTCACCCAGTGAACTATGACTGCTTTGAAAGTGGTCTCACCCAGTGAGCTATGACTGCTTTGATTTCAGTAACATCCAAGGAGGAGAACATGATGTGCCTGTGGGAACCCACTCCTGGCTACCTTTCTTTTCAGGAGAAGAAGCTCCTGGAAATTCACATTGGGACCAATTATGTGATGGATTTGATTGGCACCTGGGTGATCAAAGTCATCTTGACGTTTTCATGAAGCTCTTTGCGAGCTCTCTTATTGGAAAAGCAAAAGGATGGATTGATACACTCCCTAAAAGGAGCATAAAAAACGTTCAAGAGTTGCAGAAAGCTTTTAGAGCAAGGTGGTGTGTGGAAGAGAACTTGCATGAATTTTTCCTTCAGTACACTGAAATATGCAAAGGGCCGGGTGAAAATATAAGGGAGTTTACTGATAGATTTAATCTAGCCCTCAAGAAGGTTCGATCGAAGGTTGGTACAGAACAAGCTATCATTGACCGCTACCTATCTTCCTTGGAAGGAGATTTGCATTTTGAGGTCAAGAGCCGATCACCAACAACCTTGGAAGAAGCGCAAGAATTAGCCTTTGAGATTGAAAGAAAGCTTGACTTTGAAGAACTTGTTATGAATTGTGAATCACGGGATCCAGCTGACGAGCCTATGCCAGAACCAGAAGAGCCGAGCATCCTCCAAGTTGGGCTGCCTCATACCAAGAGGAAATGGAGCCTTCTTCAAGATGATGCTCCTTCTCAGGAACCTCCTCCAAAGAAGACTCAATCGGAAGATGAAGTTCGTGAAACATATGAAGAATTGGATCCGAATCAGGTACAAGAATTTTCTCTTTTCATCAATCAAGTGGGAGATCCAACTCCAGGAAAGCATGATTTCAGACCCTTTTATGTCACTCTCCGAGTAAATGGTCTTCTCCTTCACAATTGTCTTCTACATCCGGGAGCCAAAGCAAATATAATGACGGAAGAATTAATGCAACAATTGGGCCTGAAAGTCTCGCTGTCTAACACCAAGGAACATTTTGTGAAAGGTGCCATTAAATATCTTGAAGTGGTTTTTGATTCTTACCCTGATGCTCCTTTTCAGATGAATGTGTTTGTTATTGATGATATTAATAGGTTTGGGATTATCATTTGTGATGAGATTATTGCACATTTGGGTGGAAGCATTCACAGGGAGCAATCTGAAATTGTCATCCCTCATCCTGAAGGAGGGCATTATATCGTCCGTAGTAAACCTTTCACTGGTGTATCGGTTGAGGACCCTGATGAAGTAGACGATCAACTCCTATGCATCAATAGCGGTCTGAGTGATTGGTTCATTCAAGAAGGAAAACTAAATATGGACACAATAGAAGAGACAGAAGGAATCTGGATGCTAGAATTTGATGGCTCGCACTCAGGTTCGGGAGCAGGTGCAGGAGTAGTCTTGACAGCCCCTTCAGGTGAATTTTTCTATCGTTCTTATAGATTGGAATTTGATTTCACTAACAATGTAGCTGAATATGAGGCCCTTATTCTGGGACTCAACCTGGCCATTGACAAAGGGGCCACTATCCTGGAAGTAAAGGGTGATTCAGATCTCATCATCTCACAAATTCTAATGAGGTTTGCAGCTAAGAACGAGAAGTTGAAAAAATATCGAGACATGGCTCAAAGTATTTCAAAGACCTGAAGAAAGATGTCAATTGAAGCTATCCCTCGAGAAGAAAACCATGTGGCAGATGCTTTGGTTGTTTCGGCATCCACTTTGCAACCCTGTGAGGGAGCTCTTCATGATCAATGCAAAATGGAAGTCCTTTTTAGACCTTCCATTCCTGACAACTTGGAGCATTGGCAAGTCTTTGAAGATGATGATCAGATTATCAGGTTCATGGAGAATAGCAAAGAATTCACGAATATGCAAATCAATTTCCTGGCTGAATCTATGGATTTGGAGGTCATCAACTTGCAAAATAACACCTTGCCAAAGGGGTGTATTCCTCTAGAAGATCTTTTTGACAGACATGATGTTTTCAAAGGAAGAAGAAATAATAAACAAGTTGAGGATGCCCTAGAGTTCAATGTCGGTACTGAAATGGATCCAAGGACAGTTAAGATAGGAAAAGGGACTACCGAGAAGGAGAGAAAGGAAATACTTGACCTTATCAGAGAATTCAGAGATATCTTTGCTTGGAACTATGATGAACTCAAGGCCTATAGAGGATATGCCATCCAGCATGCTATACCTTTGATCGAGGGAGCTAAACCTTTTCGACAAAAGTTGAGGCACATCAACCCGAAGTTGGCAGGGAAAATTCAAAAGGAACTCCAGAAGATGGTTGATGCAGGTATCATAGCCCCTATCCGGTATTCTTCTTGGATGTCAAATCTCGTGGTGGTTCGAAAGAAGAATGGAGACATCCGCCTTTGTGTTGATTTCCGCAATCTCAACCAGATATCTTTGAAGGACAACTACCCTCTCCTGAACATGGAGCATCTACTTCAACGAGTTACAGGAGCAGGAATGATGTCAATGTTGGATGGATTCTCAGGATACAACCAGGTTTTACT